>JAWMAR010002155.1:0-89826 GCA_036785375.1 Leucoraja ocellata
GCTTCCAGTGAAGGTGGTGGAGGGCAGGTTCGTTTTTATCATTTAAAATAAATTGGATAGTTATATGGACGAGAAGGGAATGGAGGGTTATGGTCTGAGCGCAGGTATATGGGACTAGGGGAGATTATGTGTTCGGCACGGACTAGAAGGGTCGAGATGGCCTGTTTCCGTGCTGTAATTGTTATATGGTTATATGGTTATAGGACCGCATCAAGTCATATTTTGCCCAATCAGGCCCGTGACCTAAAATGAGTTTGACACCCCTGAACTAGACCAAGCGTGGACCCGTTGGGCCCACCTCCCCCAACACAATATTCCCCCAGTAGCACTTACCTATACACAACGCTGGATGTTAAAATGGCGATCCTGGCCCGGCAATCCTCCCCCAACTGCGCAGGCAGAGCTGACGGGTCCCCGTTGTGATGCCAGAGTACGCCGTTGTGACGCGAGTCAAAATGGCGATCTCAAAATGGCGGCGGGCCCATCAATCCCCAACTCAGGGGTTCCACGAAACATGAAAATTGTTTCAAGGTTCCGCAAGGGTAAAAAGGTTGAGAAACGCTGAACTAACCTGATAATTGATTTAGAGTTTTCCATTCAACCTTAACACCGTTTGTTTTTTGTTCCGACAGGTGATTCTTCAGTTACAACGGCTGAGCAAAAGTTTGGCAAGATGTACTTCCAGTTCACATATATTGTAAAGCTTTGGGACTTTGCTTAATACAGCAATTACAGATATTATCAACAAAATCACAATGCTGGAGGTAATTGAAAACAAAATGGAGAGAGGTTTTTGTGTTACCAATCAAAGATTGGATGGCTGTTGGAATGGTGGCATTCTTGCCTCTAATTCCATTAAGAACTAGACCAAGTGCAGACCCATTGGGTCTGTTCCCCCAACGTGCGTTTGTGGTATACGTTTATTCTTGACTTGAAATTATAATTACATGGTTATAGTGTTTGCCCACCCCACTTATTAGAATGACACTCAAATATGTGCATAAAATTGGTGCCTTCATCTACACTGATAAACTGAGTCACTCCAGCATTTTGTGTCTTCCTAGGATGAATAGGACATCTGGGTTTTTGTTTAACACACTAAGGTTGCCATTATCAAAGCACTGCACTTACAGAATTCCACACTTGAGTTTCGGTTCATTTGTATCACCAGATTTAAAATTGGATATTTCAAACTGAAAGATCAGCCAGAATGTTCTGTATTAGTTTAATTACTTATTCGCTGGATACTTTCCTATTTGAAAAACAATATTGAAAATAATGAAATAATAATCCTCTGAAATGGTGTTAAAACATTCTGCTACAATCATAAAGTGTAGCAGTAGAATGGGCTGGGGTGCAGCAGGATTGCTGCATTTACTATCAGGTAGACACGAACAGCTGGAGTAACTCAACAGGTCAGACAGCAACTCTGGAGAAAAGGAATAGTATTTTTGATCTTAATCAGTCGGGCAAGTGGGGAGAGGAGTGGGTAATAGAATCAGAGGACACAGGCTTAATGCAGATAATTGCGAGGTGTTGCATCTTACAAAGTCAAAGTAGGGCAGGCCGGACAATGTGAATGTGTTTGAGTTTAGTTTATTGTCATGTGGACTGAGGTACAGTGCAAAGCTTTTGATGCATGCTAACCAGTCAGCAGAAAGACAATACATGATTACAATCAAGCCATCCACTGTGCACAGATATATGATAAAGGGAATAACGTTTAATGCAAGATAAAGTCCAGTAAAGTCCAATCAAAGATAGTCCGATGAGGTAGATAGTGGCTCAGGATGCTCTCCAGTTGTTGGTAGATTGGTTCAGTTGCCTGATAACAGCTGGGAAGAAACGGTCCATGAATCTGTAGGTGTGCGTTTTCACACTTCTATACATTTGCCTGATGGGAGGGGAGAAGAGGGATTGGCCATAGTGCGACTTGTCCTTGATTGTGCTGGTGGCCTTGCCGAGGCAGCATGAGGTGTAAATGGAGTCAATGGAAGGGAGGTTGGGTTGTGTTATGGTCTGGGCGTTGTCAAAAATTCTCTACAATTTCTTGTGGTCTTGGATGGTTATTCCCAAACGAATGGCAAGCTCCTGGGAGGTATTGTAGAGCAGAGGGATCTTGAAGTGCTGGAGTGTGCAGATGGGGCATCTTGCTCGGCATAGGCGTTGGCCAAAGGGCCTATTCACATGCTATGTGACTCTATGAATCAATTCCCATATGGAATCCTTTGGAGGGTTAGTTGTAAACCTATTGACATTTTCTATGAGTGCAATGATAAATGTTTGCATGGATACCTTATTTTAACACAATCTGTGGTCTCTCCACTCACCTTCCATTTATTGGTCCATGCTCCCACCTGCTGCTTTATGCTCCCTATATCTTCCTCTCCATCCACCACTGTTCTCCATCCACCCACCTGCACTGACCTTTGGCAATCAATCCTTGCCCAGAATCTCAACACATTGAATGTAGGGTCAATTGTGTTTCATTGTCATATTTACCAGATCGGAACAATTAAATTTTTAGTTGTAGCAGCGGCACGACAGCTTTGTAATCACAGCGCTCAATAGATAACATCATAAACAAACAAAAATAAGTTCAAGAAATAAAAAAGACAATATAGTGCAAAAAGAAAACAAAGCCCAAAAGTCCCCGTGCAACTTAAGCGGTTCACAGTTTGGAGTTCAGTTGCAGTTTGCAATATCCAGTGTTCTGATGGTTGTTGGAAGCAGCTGCTCTAAAACATGGATGTTACATTTTTCAGACTCCTGTCCCTTCTTCCCGATGACAGAATGAAATGAGAGCATGGCTCGGGTGGTGTGGCTCCTTGATGATGCTGGCTGCCTTATGATAAAGAGCCTCTCCTATAGATCCCTTCGATAGTGGGGAGTCAGTACCATGATGGACCGGGCAACGTTCACCTCCGTTCCTGGCCGTTCAAATTGCCAAACCGGGCATAATGCAACCAGTCAATGTGCTTTCTCCCATACACCTGGACATTGACTGGCCCACAATTCTCCCCAAACCCCCCCTCACACTCACCATTCCGTCTCCCAGCCTTGGATATTAGATATAATTATGAAGGAAAGGCCTTGTGTGCAGAAGTCTCTTCAGTAGCACACGAATGTTTGGCCTCATCACAATCTAACATCCTAGCATGGGCAAAACATTCATGCTGAAAGGTCAGCACCTTTGGAGAAACTAACCATTTTTTTCCATCAATACCACACTGAAAATGCACTGAAAATGACTTTATCAATGCAATCAATAGTATAGTTCCTTCCTATACTATTCCATCTTATTCAAATAGAATGTGTTTTGATGGATTGCGGAGGGCACTACAGCCTGGGGATTAATTTGCACAGCATTCTCAGTTCCCCAAACATTATTTTATCAGTCACGCATACAAGTGATCATTTCTGGCACAAGGCCACATTATAGGAGTCTACTCTTATCGAGTATCCCATCTAGTCTACTCCGCATTCAATCATGGCTGATCTCTACCTCCTAATACCATTTTCCTGCCTTCTCCCCATAACCTTTGACACCCATTCTAATCAAGAATTTGTCTATCTCTACCTTAAAAAATATCCACTGATTTGGCCATCACAGCCCTCTGTGGCAATGAGTTCCACAGATTAACTGCCTCTGACTAAAGAAGTTCCTCCTCACCTCCTTTCTAAATGAGCCCCTTTAATTCTGAGGCTTTGACCTCTGGTCCTAGACCCTCTCACCAGTGGAAACATCCTTTCCACATCCACTCTATCTATGTCTTTCATTATTCAATTAGGTGCCCCTCAAGCTTCTAAACTCCAGTGAGTTGAGGCCCAGTGCTGTTAAGCGCACATCGTAGGCTAACCCACTCATTCCTGGAATCATTCTTGAAAACCTCTTCTGGACCCGCTCCAGAGCCAGCACATCCTTTCTCAGATATGGGATACAAACTTTGCTCACAGTACTCCAAATGTGGCCTGATGAGTGCCTTACGAAGTTGTGAAACTAGACACTCCCACTATCCAAGTGGGCATAGCACTCATCCAGCATCAGATGTACACACAAAATCGTGTCATTATTTGCATAATACCCATTTCCATTGATATTCACATTCAGTTTGCGCTCAACGTGTGTTTTGAAATATTTGTGCTGATCATCTCATTGCCATTCAGGATTCCCTGCCAAATTAGTGAAACAGAAAGGGTTCAAAATGATCTTCAACACAGACAATAAGAGTAATATTTTTTATTCATGTTTCAACTATCCTAATTATACCAACAACTGTTTTAAGTTTTGTTGAGATATTTATTTCACTTATTTCACATGCCAGTGTCTTGCCTGTTAAGAAACAGGGTGTTACATGAAGTCAAACTCAGTAGCAGATGTGGAAAGTTTGCCAATTTGCTGGTGGATTTAGCAATATACACTGCAAGCTCTTTGTTCATGACTGATAGACTTGCTGTTTGTGGATAATAGAGGCTGGCCAATGAATGTTGCAGTCAATGCTTCAATAAGGAGCTCTAATAGCAAACTTGATAACTATGGATAGACACACAATGCTGGGGTAACTCAGCGGGATAGTCTGCATCTCTGGAGAGAAGAAATGGGTGACGTTTCAATTCGAGACCTGCTGATTAAGATCCTGTTGTCATTTTTATAGCCATTTTCACTATCTACGATACCACCCTTTAGTGTCATCTGCAAACTTACTGATAATGCCTTCTACATTTTCATCCAAATCGTTGATATAAACCACAAAGAGCAATGCCAGCACTGATACCTGAGATACATCAATAGTCACAGGATTCAATGCAAAGATTAGTACAGGAATCTTGAGCTGCTAATTATGCTGACTTTTGTAAGAAGCAATCAGACTTCTATTGATCCAATGTACCTAATCTATTTGTGGCTTTGATTTGTAGTTAGTATTCGGTATTTTAATTCCTTAGTGGTGTTGTTGATGACTATGAGCTGTCTCGAGAATCAGTATATTATCATCCAAGCAACCAGAATCAGTGTGAAAGATGAGTAGGCAGTGCAATTTCATTTGCAATGCCTTCTGAAAGTATTTTAATTAATCTCGCAAGTTTCTAAAATTATTCAGCCTGCAAACTGAAATACAATGGGAAATGCAAAAAGTTTAATATTACCAACATAAAATAATTTGTATGAACTAGTCAGTCCTCATGAAGATCCCACCTCAATTTCCAGTATATTTCTCCAGGCAAACTTCGCTCATGCCAACATATCCAGCAAAGGCTCTCATTATACTCAGCTAGTTCCTGTATGTATCACACATTGCTCCTACATCGGGGAGATGTCAGTTCCCCCGCGCCGGCAATTGTACCCCACGTTGGGGCTGGTCGAGCATTTATTACGCCCTAGTGTGTTATTATGCCCGGTGAGTTTTTGTTAATTCTTTGAAACACCAGGTTATGCCTTGACTGAGGTGTTACATCCAATTCTAATCATTGTGGTTAAGGTTTACTTTTGTTTAGAGATACAGCGCAGAAACAGCCCACCAAGTCCGCACGGACCAGCGATCCCCGCACATTAACACTATCCTGCACACAATAGGGACAATTTACACTCATACCAAGCCAGTTAACTTGCAAACCTGCACATCATAAGAGTGTGGGAGAAAACTGAAGATCTCGCAGAAAACCCACACGATCATGGGGAGAACGTACACACTCTGTACAGACAGCGTCCATAGTCAGGATTGAACCCGGGTCTCCGGCGCTGCAAGCTTTACCACGTTGCTTCTGGCTATGAGGGGTTTCAGTCACTTTTAGACTAAATTAGCTGGAGTTCCATGGAGCAAAGTATGTTGAGATGAAACTGAACATGCACAAAGTCACAATAGGTATCATTTGGGGTAAACGGAGGAAAGCTGCTTCCAGGAAGAGATGGTGGGAGGACCATGTGACACTGGTTCAAGGTGATGGGCAAAAGGAGCAAATGTAACATTGATAGAGGTAATAATAAGGAACTCACTGCCTGCAGGGTTAGTGGGAAGAGTCAGTTGGGATTTTAAAGGGCAATTGAAAATGGAGGAAATATAAAAATAATTTTCTATTAATGGATAACGAGCAGGGATAGAGGACTGCTGTGGCTTTTCAGGGAGCTGTCAGGGACGATGGTCCAAATGCCTCCCTCCACTTAACAAATCTACATTTTTATGTCGTTAAGGTAAGTTGATCCGCCGATCTGCAATTGATACATGAATACCGATAAAGTACCAACAGCAGAGGTCCTATGTTTTACTCTGTTCACAGCAATTGAATGTGAACAATGCAGAGTCACACTTTTCAAAAATGCATTCTCACTAAATTTGTCAATTTCAATACCTACATATGGGGACGTTCCATGACAACAGATTACATCACATAACCTTGCAACCATGGTCATACATCTCAGCATGTCCATCGAGTCATTTCCTTAGAAGTTGCCATGGAAAGTATTTGTAAGAACGGGACAATCAGTGGAATAAATGAATCAACTTTGCATACATGATTTGACAGTAAAGCATTAGTCATGTTATTTTGTTGCTATTTCCTTGTTTATGACTTCCCTGCAGGTGGAAATGTTTCAGCATCTACCAGGTCAAGTTCCTTTAGGACTTATATCTTTGAATCAGGCCAATCCTCATTCTTCTAAAATCCAAGGAATGCAAATCCAAATTATTCATCCACTCTTGAGAAATAATAGTAAGATTAAACGAGAACTTACCAGTTTGAAGTTTGATCTGTATTTTATGAGGAGTTACGATGAGGGATTACGTGAAGAACCCGCTCAGCACGCATGCGTGGCATACTTCAAAGCAGCGGTGTGGAATCACAGATAGACACAGTTATTGAAGTAAACATAGTAAAGAAAAGGAGACATCAATTTATCAGTTTGACCAATATTATTGAGGGTGGGAGCGGAGGGCAGGTAATCCCTCATCGTAACTCCTCATAAAATACAGATCAAACGTCAAACTGGTAAGTTCTCGTTTAATCTTACGATTTTTCTTCGGAGTCACGTGAGTGACTACGTGAAGACTTCAAAGCTCTGTGATTTCAAACCGTGTAACAGTTATTACTTCACTCACTGTTGAAGTCCTTGAGGGAGGAAATGTGTTATCGTAATTCCCGGATATGACGACATTCCTGGATATGACGACATACCCGGATATGAAGACATTCCTGGATATGATGACATACCCGGATATGATGACATACCCGGTAATGCCGACATTCCCGGATATGACAACATACCCGGTTATGACGACATTCCCGGATATGACGACATTCCCAGATATGATGACATTCCTGGATATGACGACATACCCAGATATGAAGACATTCCCGGATATGACGACATACCCGGATATGACGACATTCCTGGATATGTGCACATACCTGGATATGGTGACATACCCAGATATGGCGACATTCCCGGATATGACGTAATTCCCGGATATGACAACATTCCCAGATATAACGACATGCCCTGATATGACGACATACCCGGATATGGCGACATACCCTGATATGGCGACATTCCCGGATATGGCGACATTCCCAGATATGGCGAAATTCCCGAACATGACGACTTTCCCGGTAATTACGCCATTCCCGGATATCATGCCATTCCCGGATATGAGGGCATTCCTGGATATGACAACATACCCGGATATGATGACATACCCGGTAATGCCGACATTCCCGGATATGACAACATTCCCGGTTATGACCACATTCCCGGATATGACGACATTCCTGGATATGATGCCATTCCCGGATATGAGGACATTCCTGGATATGACTGAATATTATTGAGGGTGGGAGCGGAGGGCACGTAATCCCTCATCGTAACTCCTCATAAAATACAGATCAAACTTCAAACTGGTAAGTTCTCGTTTAATCTTACGATTTTTCTTCGGAGTCACGTGAGTGACTACGTGAAGACTTCAAAGCTCTGTGATTTCAAACTGTGTAACAGTTATTACTTCACTCACTGTTGAAGTCCTTGAGGGACGAAATGTGTTATCGTAATCAACCAATGAATCTGTTTGTAGAAAAACACAAAGGTATTTGTTAACAATAACAACAAGAATTAAACTGCACCCCTGGGCTTAAATTAAATATTTGCAGTCTGTAAAATATTTTCTGCAAATAAAACAGGTTTTTCCAACAGCTTATTATAAAATTTCTGAACGGTCTTTCCCCCGACCATCCTGCTGTAGCCAGGATGTGGTCTATACGCACGTCCATTCTTTTAGCCGTCGACGTGGATGCTGCTCTGGTGGAATGAGATTTGCACATGTTAGTGTTTATCCCAGCTGCTTTTAGCATCTGCTTGAGCCATCTCGCAATGGTTTGGCTCGTCACCCGACCATAAGGTTTTTTATGACTGACCCACAAGGCTTTTCACCTCCCTCAAATATTTTTGGTTGTGTTTATGTAGGATAGTAGGTGGGTTATGGCACATAACCGTGGTTCTGGCGGGTAAACACAGAATTCCACGACTGGATTAGGTGTTCCTGGTCTGCTCTGTAGGTGTAGTGACTGGACCCTCTGTGCAGATACAAGTGCCATCAACATGAATGTTTTGCGCATAGATTGTTCCAGGTTGAGGGATCTGGCTGGTGGCCATCCCCTGAGTAATGTCAGGACCACACTGACATCCCATATATGGGCGTACCTTGGTCTGGGGGTTAGAGTTGTAAATACCCTTCATTAGTTTGACCACCAGCGGGTGGGACCCCATGGCCTGTTGTCCTGGAGCTGGTTTTAAATAGACAGACGGGGCACTTCCCAGATGTGATGACATTCCTGGATATGACGACATACCCGGTTATGACGACATTCCCATATATGCCGACTTACCCGGATATGACAACATTTCCGGATATGACGACTTTCCCAGATATGACGACATCTCGGATATGACAACATTACCGAATATGACGAAATTCCCGGATATGATGACATTCCCGGATATGGTGACATTTCCGGATATGACGACATTCCCAGATCTGACGACATACCCAGCTATTACGTCATCCTCACTATGACGACATTCCCGGATATGACGACTTTCCCGGATATGATGACATTCCCAGATATGATGACATTCCCAGAGATGGCGACATTCCCGGATATGAGGACATACCCGGATATGGCGACATACCCAGATATGACGACATTCCCGGTTATGCCGACTTTCCCAGATATGACAACATTACCGGATATGATGAAATTCCCGGATATGATGACATACCCGGATATGACGACATACCCGCATATGATGATCTTCGCGGATATGATGATATACTCGGTTATGGCAACATACCCGGTTATGACGTCATACCTGGATATGATGAAATTCCCGGATATGATGACATTCCTGGATATGACGACAGACCCGGATATGACAACATTCCCGGTTATGCCCACTTTCCCAGATATGACATTACCGGATATGACGAAATTCCCGGATATGACGACATACCCGGATATGATGACATATCCGCATATGATGATCTTCCCGGATATGACAACATACCCAGATATGATGACATTCCTGGATATGATGACATTCCTGTATATGACGACATACCCGGTTATGACGAAATTCCTGGATGTGACGACATTCCAGGATTTGACAAATACCTGGGAACAGCCTTCGACCTGCTAAGGTTTTCCTCTAACATAGAGAAAATCCTTAAAAAGTGCCATCAGAGACAGTACCTACTCAGGAAGCTGAAGTCATTTGGGATTAACAAAGACATTCTCACTACATTCTACTGCGCATTCATTGAAAATGTAATAACCATCTCTTTCACTAGCTGGTTCCACTCCATCACCCTGCAAAACAGAAACCGCCTGTTGAATGTGGTCAAGGTCTGCTCAAAAATCATTGAGCAGTCCGTCCGAACCCTCACTGCCCTATGCGACCAACAGTCTGTAAAGTTAACACGCAGGATTCTTCAGGACCCCTCTCACATCCTGTTTCCTTAGTTTGAGTGGCTCCCCTCAGAATGCAGACTCCGCTGTCCGGGTTGCCGGACACAGAGGAGGAAGGCAACCTTCATCCCCAGGGCTGTCCAGCTTTTTAATGCTGATCACTGACTCATGAACATATGAAATTAAATAACCTTCTATATGCACTTTTTTAATTGAAGCACTTACGAAGCATTTTAAAACTATTGCTATGTGTTGAATGTTGATGTGTGATTGTGCAGTGTGTCTGTGAAATGCGTGTGCTGGTTGATTGTGCAGTATGAGTGCTGCTTATGTTTGTTGATTATGCCCCTTTTTAAAAAGCTACTGTAATGCGCCTTTTTAAATTGCCCCTCGGGGACGAATAAAGTGCTTTGAATTGAATTGAATTGAATTGAATTGAATTGAATTCCCGGATATGAAGCCATTCCCGAAGATGGCGACATTCCCGGATATGTGGACATACCCGGATATGGCGACATCCCCAGATATGGCCACATTCCAGGATATGCCGACATTCCCGGATATGACGACATTCCCAGATATGATGACATTCCTGGATATGACGACATATCCAGATATGAAGACATTCCCAGATATGACGACATACCCGGATATGACGACATTCCTGGATATGTGCACATACCCGGATATGGTGACATAGCTAGATATGGCGACATTCCCGGATATGACGTAATTCCCGGATATGACAACATTCCCAGATATAACGACATGCCCTGATATGACGACATACCCGGATATGGCGACATACCCAGATATGGCGACATTCCCGGATATGGCGACATTCCCAGATATGGCGAAATTCCCAAACATGACGACTTTCCCGGATATGACGCCATTCCCGGATATGATGCCATTCCCAGATATGAGGACATTCCTGGATATGACGACATACCCAGATATGAAGACATTCCCGGATATGATGACATACCCGGTCATGCCGACATTCCCGGATATGACAACATTCCCGGTTATGACGACATTCCCGGATATGATGACTTTCCCAGATATGACAACATTCCCGGATATGACAACATACCCGGCTATGACGACATTCCCGGATATGACGACTTTCCCAGATATGACGACTTTCCCACATATGACGACATCTCGATATGACAACATTAATAATAATAATAATAATAATAACTTTATTTATAAAGCGCTTTTAGACAACATCAGTTACCACAAAGTGCTGTACATGGGAAGTCAACAAAAAGTTATTACAAACTACTAAAACCATTAAGACGACAGGACTATAAAAACAGTAAAAATTAAAAGACATTAAAAGCACTAAAACAGGAACAATGTCTCAGCCAGTGTCGAAAGACAGTGAATAAAAGTGAGTTTTTAGGGAGGATTTAAAGATGGACAGTGAAGGGGCCTGTCTGATCTGCAGCGGCAAGGTGTTCCAGAGTGCCGGGGCAGCAACAGAAAAGGCTCTATCCCCTCTGAGCTTCCGCTTAGACCTTGGTACCTCAAGGAGCAGCTGATCCGCTGACCTGAGGCACCGGGTAGGAGCATATAGGTGGAGCAGCTCAGAGAGGTAAGGCGGGGCGAGGCCATTCAAAGATTTAAAAACAAATAAAAGAATTTTAAAATGAACTCAAAGTGCACTGGGAGCCAGTGAAGGGAGGCCAAAATTGGCGTAATGTGCTCCCTCTTTCGAGTTCCGGTTAAAAGGCGAGCGGCAGCATTTTGGACCAACTGGAGACGAGCCAATGAAGCTCGTGAGACTCCAGAGTAGAGCGCGTTACAGTAATCCAGCCGAGATGAAATAAAGGCGTGAATTACTGTTTCAAAATGCTGCCGCTCGAGAATGGGCTTCACCTTTGCCAGCTTCCTTAGGTGAAAGAAGCTGGACTTAACCACTGCGCCTATTTGTTTATCTAATTCAAAATCACCGTCCATCATAAAACCCAGGTTTAAAACTGTTGGCTTTATGAACACTGCAAGTGGACCCAAGTCAACAGAGGTTCACGGCAGCCATTAGGGCCGAACAAAATCACTTCTGTCTTTTTTTCGTTAAGTCCCAGAAAGTTTAAGGCCATCCAGGACTTAATGTCCTCAAGACAAGACAGAAGTGATTTTAGGGAATAATTATCTTCTTTCCTGAGTGGCATATACAACTGGCTATCATCCGCGTAAAAGTGAAAGGAGATGCCATGCCTTCTTAAAATGGAGCCCAGTGGAAGTAGATAAAGGTAGAAAAGCAGGGGCCCTAAAATTGAGCCCTGTGGAACCCCATATGCCAAGGGAGCAGAGGAGGATTCAAGGCCACCAAGGCTTACACGCATGGTTCTATCTGCCAGATAGACATTACCGGATATGACGAAATTCCCGGATATGACGACATACCCGGATATAACAACTTACCCGCATATGACGTCATACCCAGATATGACGAAATTCCCGGATATGACATTCCTGGATATGACGACGTACCCGGATCTGACGACATAACCGGATATGACGACAGCCACATATATGACGACATACCCGGTTATGACGACATACCCGGATATGACGACATTCCCATATAAGCCGACATACCCGGATATGATGACATTCCTGGATATGATAACACTCCCGGATATGACAACATACCCGGATATGGCGACATTCCTGGATATGACGATCTTCCCGGATATATCGACATACCTGGATATGGCGACATAACCCGATACGACAACATACCCGGATATGATGACATTCCCGGATGTCACAAAATTCCCGGATATGACGACATTCCTGGATATGACGACATACCCGGATATGAAGACATTCCCGGATATGATGACATGCCCGGATATGCTGACATTCCCGGATATGACAACATTCTCGGATATGACGACATTCCCAGATATGGCCACATTCCCGGATATGGCGACATTCCCGGATATGACGATATTCCCAGATATGATGACATTCCTGGATATGATGACATACCCAGATATGAAGACATTCCCGGGTATGACGACATACCCGGTTATGACGACATTCCTGGATATGTGAACATACCCGGATATGGTGACATACCCAGATATGGCGACATTCCCGGATATGACATAATTCCCGGATATGACAACATTCCCAGATATAACGACATGCCCTGATATGACGACATACCCGGATATGGCGACATACCCGGATATGGCGACATACCCTGATATGGCGACATTCCCGGATATGGCGACATTCCCAGATATGGGGAAATTCCCGAACATGACGACTTTCCCGGTAATGACACCATTCCCAGATATCATGCCATTCCCGGATATGAGGGCATTCCTGGATATGACAACATACCCGGATATGATGACATACCCGGTAATGCCGACATTCCCGGATATGACAACATTCCCGGTTATGACCACATTCCCGGATATGACGACATTCCTGGATATGATGCCATTCCCGGATATGAGGACATTCCTGGATATGACAACATACCCGGATATGATGACATACCCGGATATGACGACATTCCCGGATATGACGACTTTCCCAGATATGACGACTTACCCAGATATGACATTCCTGTATATGACGACATAACAGGATATGACGACAGCCACATATATGATGACATACCCGGTTATGACGACATACCCGGATATGACAACATTCCCATATATGCCGACATACCCGGATATGATGACATTCCCGGATATGACAACACTCCCGTATATGACAACATACCCGGATATGGCGACATTCCTGGATATGATGATCTTCCCGGATATACCGACATACCTGGATATGACGACATAACCCGATACGACAACATACGCCGATATGATGACATTCCCGGATGTCACAAAATTCCCGGTTATGACGACATTTCTGGATAAGACGACATACCCGGATATGAAGACATTCCCGGATATGATGACATACCCGGGTATGCCGACATTCCCGGATATGACAACATACTCGGATATGACGACATTCCCATATATGACGACATTCCCAGATATGACGACATAGCCGGATATTGTCATCCTGAATATGACAACATTCCCGGATATGACGACATTCGCGGAAATGCTGACATACCCGACTAAGATGACATTCCCAGATATGTCGACATTCCCGGATATGACAACATACCCAGATATGATGACATTCCCGGAGACGGCAACATTCACGGATATCAGGACATACCCGGATATGGCGACATACCCAGATATGGTGACATTCCCGGATATGGCAACATTCCCGGTTATGACCACATTCCCGGATATGACGACATTCCTGGATATGACGACATACCCGGATATGATGACATACCCGGTAATGCCGACATTCCCGGATATGACAACATTCCCGGTTATGACCGCATTCCCGGATATGAAGACATTCCTGGATATGACGACATACCCGGATTGATGA
This sequence comes from Leucoraja ocellata, assembly GCA_036785375.1. Classification (NCBI taxonomy): domain Eukaryota; kingdom Metazoa; phylum Chordata; class Chondrichthyes; order Rajiformes; family Rajidae; genus Leucoraja; species Leucoraja ocellata. The sequence goes on from JAWMAR010002155.1 coordinate 14,404, forward strand.
CATACCCGGATATGACGACCTTCCCGGATATGACGACTTTCCCAGATATGACGACTTACCCAGATATGACATTCCTGGATATGACGACATAACCGGATATGATGACAGCCACATATATGATGACATACCTGGATATGACGACATACCCGGATATGACGACATTCCCATATATGCCGACATACCCGGATATGATGACATTCCCGGATATGACGATCTTCCTGGACATACCGACATACCTGGATATGACAACATAACCCGATACGACAACATACGCCATTATGACGACATTCCCGGATGTCACAAAATTCCCGGATATGACAACATTCCCGGATATGACAACATACCCGGTTACGACGACATTCCCGTATATGACGACTTTCCCAGATATGACAGATATCCCAGATATCTCGAATGACAACATTACCGGATATGACAAAATTCCCGAATATGAGGACATACCCGCATATGATGATCTTCCCGGATATGATGACATACCCGGTTATGACAACATACCCGGATATGATTTCATACCCGGATATGACGAAATTCCCGGATATGACAAAATTCCTGGATATGACGACCTTCCAGGATTTGACGACATTCCAGGATATGAAGCCATTCTCGAAGATTGCGACATTCCCGGATATGTGGACATACGCGGATATGGCGACATACCCAGATATGAAGACATTCCCGGATGTGACAACATTCCCAGGTATGACGACATGCCCGGATATGATGATCTTCCCGGATATGATGACATACCCGGACATGACAACATACCCGGTTATGACGACATTCCCATATATGACAACATTACTGGATATTACGAAATTCCCGGATATGAAGACATTAGAGAGTCAGAGTGGCCAACTATCTGCAGAGCCAAAAGAGATGGGGGGATATTGAACAGTTTCTTTTCTTCGGTATTCACCAAGGAGAAGGATATTGAATTATGTGAGGTAAGGGAAACAAGTAGAGTAGCTATGGAAACTATGAGGATCAAAGAAGAGGAAGTACTGACACTTTTGAGAAATATAAAAGTGGATAAGTCTCCAGGTCCGGACAGGATATTCCCTAGGACATTGAGGGAAGTTAGTGTAGAAATAGCAGGAGCTATGGCAGAAATATTTCAAATGTCATTAGAAACGGGAATAGTGCCGGAGGATTGGCGTACTGCGCATGTTGTTCCATTGTTTAAAAAGGGATCTAAGAGTAAACCTAGCAATTATAGACCTGTTAGTTTGACATCAGTGGTGGGCAAATTAATGGAAAGAATACTTAGAGATAATATATATAAGCATCTGGATAAACAGGGTCTGATTAGGAACAGTCAACATGGATTTGTGCCTGGAAGGTCATGTTTAACTAATCTTCTTGAATTTTTTGAAGATGTTACTCGGGAAATTGATGAGGGTAAAGCAGTGGATGTTGTGTATATGGACTTCAGTAAGGCCTTTGACAAGGTTCCTCATGGAAGGTTGGTTAAGAAGGTTCAATGGTTGGGTATTAATGGTGGAATAGCAAGATGGATTCAACAGTGGCTGAATGGGAGATGCCAGAGAGTAATGGTGGATGGTTGTTTGTCAGGTTGGAGGCCAATGACGAGTGGGGTGCCACAGGGATCTGTGTTGGGTCCACTGTTGTTTGTCATGTACATCAATGATCTGGATGATGGTGTGGTAAATTGGATTAGTAAGCATGCAGATGATACTAAGATAGGTGGGGTTGCGGGTAATGAAGTAGAGTTTCAAAGTATACAGAGAGATTTATGCCAGTTGGAAGAGTGGGCTGAAAGTTGGCAGATGGAGTTTAATGCTGATAAGTGTGAGGTGCTACATCTTGGCAGGACAAATCAAAATAGGACGTACATGGTAAATGGTAGGGAATTGAAGAATGTAGGTGAACAGAGGGATCTGGGAATAACTGTGCACAGTTCCCTGAAAGTGGAATCTCATGTAGATAGGGTGGTAAAGAAAGCTTTTGGTGTGCTGGCCTTTATAAATCAGCGCATTGAGTATAGAAGTTGGGATGTAATGCTAAAATTGTACAAGGCATTGGTGAGGCCAATTCTGGAGTATGGTGTACAATTTTGGTCGCCTAATTATAGGAAGGATGTCAACAAAATAGAGAGAGTACAGAGGAGATTTACTAGAATGTTGCCTGGGTTTCAGCAACTTAGTTACAGTGAAAGGTTGAACAAGTTAGGGCTTTATTTCTTTGGAGCGCAGAAGGTTAAGGGGGGACTTGATAGAGGTTTTTTAAATGATGAGAGGGATAGACAGAGTTGACGTGGAAAAGCTTTTCCCACTGAGAGTAGGGAAGATTCAAACAAGGGGACATGACTTGAGAATTAAGGGACTGAAGTTTAAGGGTAACATGAGGGGGAACTTCTTTACTCAGAGAGTGGTAGCTGTGTGGAATGAGCTTCCAGTGAAGGTGGTGGAGGCAGGTTCGTTTTTATCATTTAAAAATAAATTGGATAGTTATATGGATGGGAAGGGAATGGAGGGTTATGGTCTGAGTGCAGGTATATGGGACTAGGGGAGATTATGTGTTCGGCACGGACTAGAAGGGTCGAGATGGCCTGTTTCCGTGCTGTAATTGTTATATGGTTATATGGTTATTATGACGACATTCCCTGATATGACAACATTCCCGGATATGACAACTATCGGATATGACGAAATTCCCAGATATGACGACATACCCGGTTATGACGACATACCCGGATATGATGTCATACCCGCATATGTGACGTTTCGGGTCGAGACGCTTCCTCAGACTGATGTGTGTGTGGGGGGGGGGGGGGGGGGGGGAGGTGAGAAGAAAGGAAGAGACGGAGACAATGGGCTGTGGGAAAGCTGGCAAAGGGAGGGGAAAGGGAGAAAGCAAGGACTACCTGAAATAGCAGTATGAACATTGACTTCTCCAATTTCAGGTAGTCCTTGCTTTCTCCCTGTTTCCCCTCCCCTTCCCAGCTCTCCCACAGCCCACTCTCCGCCTCTTCCTTTCTTCATCTTCCTCAACCCCCCCCCCCCACCCCCACATCAGCCTGAAGAAGGGTCTCGACCCGAAAGGTCACCTATTCCATCGCTCCATAGATGCTGCCTCACCCACTGAATTTCTCCAGCATTTTTGTCTACCTACGATTTTTCCAGCATCTGCAGTTCCTTCTTAAAAAATCTCTTTCCCAATGTCACAACTACAGACACAGCCTTTAATTGGACAGATTTAATGGACTGACTTTAAACTCCTCACCGCTGTAGTGTGGTGAGGACACGGTCTACAGATCGCACACCCAACTTCTGAATGACATCATTCACTGGAACATTGTGACAGTGTAACCCTACTGAAGCACAATACAGAGAGGCCAACAACAATACAGACCAGTGTTAATACTACATACCACACCCAGCCCACTCACACTGCCTTTGCACACCTTCATTCCGTCTACCTCCTTGTCCTCTCTCCTTCTCTCTCCTGCTCCATACACTGGCGTTCACAATGATCCCTCTGCCTTCCACTTTATAACACACTGCAACAGTCTGCCTTTTTCGCTCGATTATACATCGTTCCCCATGTCCTCCTCTCTCTCTCGCCATGCACCTGTCTCTCTCTCTCTCTCTCTGTGCCTGTCTCTCTCTGTCTATGTGTCTCTCACTGTCTATGTCTGTCTGTCTCTCTCACTGTCTTTTTCTGTCTGTTTCTGTCCCTCTCTCTGTCTTTTTTCCTTTGTTTTTGCTTCTCTTGCCTCATCCGCTGAGTTTCTCCAGCATTTTTGTCTACTTTCGATTTTTCCAGCATCTGCAGTTCTTTCTTAAACAAGGAATTGGAGACCCAAAAATCTCTGTCGAATTGGTTATCAAAATTACCGAGTGCTCCCCGGAATGACGCCAGCTCTTGGGAACATTTTCATTATAATTTTTCACCTTTCCTTCAAATTCGATTTTTTAAAATAATGGTTCAGCTTGTCAACTTTAAACAGACTTTTTATTTTAAATGTCCTTCGCAGACTCGATGGACTGAAGGGCCTGTTTCCACTCTGCATCTCTAAAACTAAAACTAAACTCATACGCACGGTTTGTTGTGGGAATTACTGAGACATGGCTGCAAGAGGGCCAGGGATGGGAACTGAATATTCAAGGGCGTACCTCCTATCGAAAAGACAGACAGGTGGGCAGAGGGGGTGGGGTAGCATTGTTGGTGAGGAATGATATTCAGTCCCTTGAAAGGGGTGACATTGAAACAGGAGATGTGGAGTCAGTATGGATAGAACTAAGGAATTGTAAGGGTAAAAAGACCCTAATGGGACTAATAGACAGGCCCCCAAACAGTAGCCTGAATATAGGGTGCAAGTTGATTCAGGAGTTAAAATTGGCATGTAATAATGGTAATGCTATGGTTGTTATGGGAGATTTGAACATGCAAGTAGACTGGGAAAATCAGATTGACACTTGACCCCAAGAAAGGGAGTTTGTGGAGTGCCTCTGTGATGGATTCTTAGAGCAGCTTGTATTGGAGCCTACCAGGGAGAAGGCAATTCTAGATTTAGTGTTATGGAATGAGCCGGATTTGATAAAGGAACTTGAGGTTAAGGAGCCATTAGGAGGTAGTGACCATAATATGGTCAAGTTTAATCTACAATTGGAGAGGGATAAGGGTAAATTGGTGGTGTCAGTGTTACAGTTGAATAAAGGGGACTATGGGGCCATGAGGGAGCAGCTGGCCAAAGTTGACTGGAAAGATACCCTAGCAGGGATGACAGTGGAACAACAATGGCAGGTATTTCTGGGAATAATACGGAAGGTGCAGGATCAGTTCATTCCAAAGAGGAAGAAATAATAATAATATTGGTGATTGGTGGAAGCAGACTAGAGGAAGCAGCTGATTGGGTGCAACATCAGGTTAGCATTTGTGCTTTCTGGTTAAAGGGGCAGTGCTTTAGTTAAGGTACAGTGGGTTAAAGGGGCAGTGCTTTAGTTAAGGTACAGTGGGTTAAAGGTGCAGTTCTTTAGTAAAGGTACAGTGAGCCAAGGGTACAGTGGGCTAAAGGTACAGTGCTTTTTGTTTATATAATAAAGGTGCAGTTTAAAGGTCACGAGGGAGCAGCTGTTGTGAGTCAGATACCTGCTGATTTCTCCCAGCAGTTTCTATTGTAATATACTTGTATCGGATCCAGGGTAAGGCGGGAGAATGACAGTCAGAGCAGTGTACTGTTCTGGATGTCAGATGTGGGAGGTCATGGTGTCGGATGGCCCTCCAGACATCCACATCTGCACCAGGTGCAGCGAGATGGGGCTCCTAAGGGACCGTATTAGGATCCTGGAGCAGCAGCTCGATGACCTCGCTCTGATCAGGGAGAGTGAGGAGGTCATAGAGGGGAGTTATAGAGAGGTGGTCACTCCAAAACCACGGGAGAGAGACATGTGGGTCACGTTAAGGAAGGGCAAGGGGCAGAGGCAGGAACGAGTGAGTACTCCAATGTCGGTACACCTCGCAAATAAGTACTCCTGTTTGAGTACGGATGGGGGTGACAGCCTACCCGGGGATAGCGACAGCGGACGGGCCTCCAGCACAGAGACCGGCCCTGTTGCTCCAAAAGCTAGGGAAAAAAAGAGGGCAATAGTAATTGGGGACTCTATTGTTAGGGGGTCGGATAGGCGATTCTGTGGGCGCAGTCGGGAGACCAGGATGGTGGTCTGCCTCCCTGGTGCCAAGGTCTCGGACGTGTCTCAACGCATCCAAGATATCCTTAAATCAGAGGGAGAGGAGCCTGAGGTCGTGGTACATATAGGTACCAATGACATAGGAAAAAAAAGGGAAGAGGTCCTGAAGGGAGGATTTAGGCAGTTGGGAGGAGAGTTAAGAAAAAGGACCAAAAAGGTAACAATCTCAGGATTACTGCCTGTGCCACGCGACAGTGAGAGTAGGAATGGAGCGAGGTGGAGGATAAATGCGTGGCTGAAAGACTGGTGCAGAGGGCAGGGATTCAAGTTCCTGGATCATTGGGACTTCTTTTGGGGAAGGTGGGACCTGTACAGAAAGGATGGGTTGCACTTGAACCCGAGGGGGACCAATATCCTAGCGGGGAAATTTGCAAAGGCAGCTGGGGAGACTTTAAACTAGAATGGTTGGGGCGAGGGACTCAAATAGCGAAAGGTAGTAGACAGAATGGGAGGCAGGAAGCAGAAATGGGAAGCACTCGGACACAAGAGGAGAAAGGAAAAAAAGGAAATAAACAGAGAATAAGAGACGGGGGTTTTCTTAAATGTGCATATTTTAATGCTAGGAGCATTGTAAGAAAGGTTGATGAGCTTAGATTCTGGATAGACACCTGGAAGTATGATGTTGTGGCGATCAGTGAAACGTGGTTGCAGGAGGGCTGTGATTGGAAACTAAATATTCCAGGATTTCGCTGCTTCAGGTGTGATAGAATTGGAGGGGCAAGAGGTGGAGGTGTTGCATTGCTAGTCAGGGAAGATATTACAGCAGTGCTTTGGCAGGATAGATTGGAGGGCCCATCTAGGGAGGCTATTTGGGTGGAATTGAGAAGTGGGAAAGGTGTAGCAACTCTTATAGGGGTGTATTATAGACCGCCAAACGGGGAACGAGAATTGGAAGAGCAAATATGTAAGGAGATAGCAGATATTAGTAGTAAGCACAAGGTAGTGATTGTGGGAGATTTCAACTTTCCACACATAGACTGGGAAACACATTCTGTAAATGGGCTGGATGGGTTGGAGTTTGTAAAATGTGTGCAGGATAGTTTTTTGCAGCAATACATAGAGGTACCTACTAGAGGAGGGGCAGTGCTGGACCTCCTGTTAGGAAATGAGATGGGACAGGTGGCGGAGGTATGCGTTGGGGAGCACTTCGGGTCCAGTGATCACAATACCATTAGTTTCAAGATAATTATGGAGAGGGTAAGAACTGGACCTAGGGTTGAGATTTTTGATTGGAGAAAGGCTAACTTTGATGCGATGCGAGATGATTTAAAAGGAGTGAACTGGGACATTTTGTTTTATGGGAAAGATGTAGAAGAGAAATGGAGGACATTTAAAGGGGAAATTTTAAGAGTACAGAATCTTTATGTTCCTGTTCGGTTGAAAGGAAACAGTAAAAATTGGAAAGAGCCCTGGTTTTCAAGGGAAATTGGACATCTTGTTCGGAAAAAGAGGGAGATCTACAATAATTATAGGCAGCATGAAGTAAATGAGGTGCTTGAGGAGTATAAGGAATGTAAAAAGAATCTTAAGAAAGAAATTAGAAAAGCTAAAAGAAGATATGAGGTTGCTTTGGCAAGTAAGGTGAAAGTCAATCCAAAGGGTTTCTACAGCTATATTAATAGCAAAAGGATAACGAGGGATAAAATTGGTCCATTGGAGAGACAGAGTGGACAGCTATCTGCAGAGCCAAAAGAGATGGGGGAGATATTGAACAATTTTTTTTCTTCGGTATTCACCAAGGAGAAGGATATTGAATTATGTGAGGTAAGGGAAACTAGTAGAGTAGCTATGGATACAATGAGGTTCAAAGTAAAAGAAGTACTGACACTTTTGAAAAATATAAAAGTGGATAAGTCTCCAGGTCCTGACAGGATATTCCCTAGGACATTGAGGGAAGTTAGTGTAGAAATAGCCGGGGCTATGACAGAAATATTTCAAATGTCATTAGAAACGGGAATAGTCCCCGAGGATTGGCGTACTGCGCATGTTGTTCCATTGTTTAAAAAGGGTTCTAAGAGTAAACCTAGCAATTATAGACCTGTTAGTTTGACTTCAGTGGTGGGCAAATTAATGGAAAAGATACTTAGAGACAATATATATAAGCATCTAGATAAACAGGGTCTGATTAGGAACAGTCAACATGGATTTGTGCCTGGAAGGCCATGTTTGACTAATCTTCTTGAATTTTTTGAAGAGGTTACTAGGGAAATTGACGAGGGTAAAGCAGTGGATGTTGTCTATATGGACTTTAGTAAGGCCTTTGACAAGGTTCCTCATGGAAGGTTGGTTAAGAAGGTTCAACTGTTGGGTATAAATGCAGGAATAGCAAGATGGATTCAACAGTGGCTGAATGGGAGAAGCCAGAGGGTAATGGTGGATGGCTGTTTATCGGGTTGGAGGCAGGTGACTAGTGGGGTGCCTCAGGGATCTGTGTTGGGTCCTTTGTTGTTTGTCATGTACATCAATGATCTGGATGAAGGTGTGGTAAATTGGATTAGTAAGTATGCAGATGATACCAAGATAGGGGGTGTTGTAGATAATGAAGAGGATTTCCAAAGTCTACAGAGTGATTTAGGCCATTTGGAAAAATGGGCTGAAAGATGGCAGATGGAGTTTAATGCTGATAAATGTGAGGTGCTACACCTTGGCAGGACAAATCAAAATAGGACGTACATGGTAAATGGTAGGGAATTGAAGAATACAGTTGAACAGAGGGATCTGGGTATAACCGTGCATAGTTCCTTGAAGGTGGAATCTCATATAGATAGGGTGGTAAAGAAAGCTTTTGGTATGCTAGCCTTTATAAATCAGAGCATTGAGTATAGAAGCTGGGATGTAATGTTAAAATTGTACAAGGCATTGGTGAGACCAAATCTGGAGTATGGGGTACAATTTTGGTCGCCAAATTATAGGAAGGATGTCAACAAAATAGAGAGAGTACAGAGGAGATTTACTAGAATGTTGCCTGGGTTTCAACAACTAAGTTACAGAGATAGGTTGAATAAGTTAGGTCTTTATTCTCTGGAGCGCAGAAGGTTAAGGGGGGACCTGATAGAGGTCTTTAAAATGATGAGAGGGATAGACAGAGTTGATGTGGACAAGCTTTTCCCTTTGAGAATACGGAAGATTCAAACAAGAGGACATGACTTCAGAATTAAGGGACAGACGTTTAGGGGTAATATGAGGGGGAACTTCTTTACGCAGAGAGTGGTGGCGGTGTGGAATGAGCTCCCAGTGGAAGTGGTGGAGGCAGGTTCATTGGTATCATTTAAAAATAAATTGGATAGGCATATGGATGAGAAGGGAATGGAGGGTTATGGTACGAGTGCAGGCAGGTGGGACTAAGGGGAAAAAAATTTGTTCTCAAAGGGAAAAGCTTGTCCACATCAACTCGGTCTATCCCTCTCATCATTTTAAAGACCTCTATCAGGTCCCCCCTTAACCTTCTGCGCTCCAGAGAATAAAGACCTAACTTATTCAACCTATCTCTGTAACTTAGTTGTTGAAAACCAGGCAACATTCTAGTAAATCTCCTCTGTACTCTCTCTATTTTGTTGACATCCTTCCTATAATTTAGCGACCAAAATTGTACACCATACTCCAGATTTGGTCTCACCAATGCCTTGTACAATTTTAACATTACATCCCAGCTTCTATACTCAATGCTCTGATTTATAAAGGCTAGCATACCAAAAGCTTTCTTTACCACCCTATCTATATGAGATTCCACCTTCAAGGAACTATGCACGGTTATACCCAGATCCCTCTGTTCAACTGTATTCTTCAATTCCCTACCATTTACCATGTACGTCCTATTTTGATTTGTCCTGCCAAGGTGTAGCACCTCACATTTATCAGCATTAAACTCCATCTGCCATCTTTCAGCCCATTTTTCCAAATGGCCTAAATCACTCTGTAGACTTTGGAAATCCTCTTCATTATCCAGAACACCCCCTATCTTGGTATCATCTGCATACTTACTAATCCAATTTACCACACCTTCATCCAGATCATTGATGTACATGACAAACAACAAAGGACTCAACACAGATCCCTGAGGCACCCCACTAGTCACCTGCCTCCAACCCGATAAACAGCCACCCACCATTACCCTCTGGCTTCTCCCATTCAGCCACTGTTGAATCCATCTTGCTATTCCTGCATTTATACCCAACAGTTGAACCTTCTTAACCAACCTTCCATGAGGAACCTTGTCAAAGGCCTTACTAAAGTCCATATAGACAACATCCACTGCTTTACCCTCGTCAATTTCCCTAGTAACCTCTTCAAAAAATTCAAGAAGATTAGTCAAACATGACCTTCCAGGCACAAATCCATGTTGACTGTTCCTAATCAGACCCTGTTTATCTAGATGCTTATATATATTGTCTCTAAGTATCTTTTCCATTAATTTGCCCACCACTGAAGTCAAACTAACAGGTCTATAATTGCTAGGTTTACTCTTAGAACCCTTTTTAAACAATGGAACAACATGCGCAGTACGCCAATCCTCGGGGACTATTCCCGTTTCTAATGACATTTGAAATATTTCTGTCATAGCCCCGGCTATTTCTACACTAACTTCCCTCAATGTCCTAGGGAATATCCTGTCAGGACCTGGAGACTTATCCACTTTTATATTTTTCAAAAGTGTCAGTACTTCTTTTACTTTAAACCTCATAGTATCCATAGGTACTCTACTAGTTTCCCTTACCTCACATAATTCCATATCCTTCTCCTTGGTGAATACCGAAGAAAAAAAATTGTTCAATATCTCCCCCATCTCTTTTGGCTCTGCAGATAGCTGTCCACTCTGTCTCTCCAATGGACCAATTTTATCCCTCCTTATCCTTTTGCTATTAATATAGCTGTAGAAACCCTTTGGATTGACTTTCACCTTACTTGCCAAAGCAACCTCATATCTTCTTTTAGCTTTTCTAATTTCTTTCTTAAGATTCTTTTTACATTCCTTATACTCCTCAAGCACCTCATTTACTTCATGCTGCCTATAATTATTGTAGATCTCCCTCTTTTTCCGAACAAGATGTCCAATTTCCCTTGAAAACCAGGGCTCTTTCCAATTTTTACTGTTTCCTTTCAACCGAACAGGAACATAAAGATTCTGTACTCTTAAAATTTCCCCTTTAAATGTCCTCCATTTCTCTTCTACATCTTTCCCATAAAACAAAATGTCCCAGTTCACTCCTTTTAAATCATCTCGCATCGCATCAAAGTTAGCCTTTCTCCAATCAAAAATCTCAACCCTAGGTCCAGTTCTGACCCTCTCCATAGTTATATTGAAACTAATGGTATTGTGATCACTGGACCCGAAGTGCTCCCCAACGCATACCTCCGCCACCTGTCCCATCTCATTTCCTAACAGGAGGTCCAGCACTGCCCCTCCTCTAGTAGGTACCTCTATGTATTGCTGCAAAAAACTATCCTGCACACATTTTACAAACTCCAACCCATCCAGCCCATTTACAGAATGTGTTTCCCAGTCTATGTGTGGAAAGTTGAAATCTCCCACAATCACTACCTTGTGCTTACTACTAATCTCTGCTATCTCCTTACATATTTGCTCTTCCAATTCTCGTTCCCCGTTTGGCGGTCTATAATACACTCCTAGAAGTGTTGCTACACCTTTCCCACTTCTCAATTCCACCCAAATAGCCTCCCTAGATGAGCCCTCCAATCTATCCTGCCAAAGCACTGCTGTAATATCTTCCCTGACTAGCAATGCAACACCTCCACCTCTTGCCCCTCCAATTCTATCACACCTGAAGCAACAAAATCCTGGAATATTTAGTTTCCAATCACAGCCCTCCTGCAACCACGTTTCACTGATCGCCACAACATCATACTTCCAGGTGTCTATCCAGAATCTAAGCTCATCCAACTTTCTTACAATGCTCCTAGCATTAAAATATGCACATTTAAGAAAACCCCCGTCTCTTATTCTCTGTTTATTTCCTTTTTTTCCTTTCTCCTCTTGTGTCCGAGTGCTTCCCATTTCTGCTTCCTGCCTCCCATTCTGTCTACTACCTTTCGCTATTTGAGTCCCTCGCCCCAACCATTCTAGTTTAAAGTCTCCCCAGCTGCCTTTGCAAATTTCCCCGCTAGGATATTGGTCCCCCTCGGGTTCAAGTGCAACCCATCCTTTCTGTACAGGTCCCACCTTCCCCAAAAGAAGTCCCAATGATCCAGGAACTTGAATCCCTGCCCTCTGCACCAGTCTTTCAGCCACGCATTTATCCTCCACCTCGCTCCATTCCTACTCTCACTGTCGCGTGGCACAGGCAGTAATCCTGAGATTGTTACCTTTTTGGTCCTTTTTCTTAACTCTCCTCCCAACTGCCTAAATCCTCCCTTCAGGACCTCTTCCCTTTTTTTTCCTATGTCATTGGTACCTATATGTACCACGACCTCAGGCTCCTCTCCCTCTGATTTAAGGATATCTTGGATGCGTTGAGACACGTCCGAGACCTTGGCACCAGGGAGGCAGACCACCATCCTGGTCTCCCGACTGCGTCCACAGAATCGCCTATCCGACCCCCTAACAATAGAGTCCCCAATTACTATTGCCCTCTTTTTTTCCCTAGCTTTTGGAGCAACATGGCCGGTCTCTGTGCTGGAGGCCCGTCCGCTGTCGCTATCCCCGGGTAGGCTGTCACCCCCATCCGTACTCAAACAGGAGTACTTATTTGCGAGGTGTACCGACATTGGAGTACTCACTCGTTCCTGCCTCTGCCCCTTGCCCTTCCTTAACGTGACCCACATGTCTCTCTCCCGTGGTTTTGGAGTGACCACCTCTCTATAACTCCCCTCTATGACCTCCTCACTCTCCCTGATCAGAGCGAGGTCATCGAGCTGCTGCTCCAGGATCCTAATACGGTCCCTTAGGAGCCCCATCTCGCTGCACCTGGTGCAGATGTGGATGTCTGGAGGGCCATCCGACACCATGACCTCCCACATCTGACATCCAGAACAGTACACTGCTCTGACTGTCATTCTCCCGCCTTACCCTGGATCCGATACAAGTATATTACAATAGAAACTGCTGGGAGAAATCAGCAGGTATCTGACTCACAACAGCTGCTCCCTCGTGACCTTTAAACTGCACCTTTATTATATAAAAAGCACTGTACCTTTAGCCCACTGTACCCTTGGCTCACTGTACCTTTACTAAAGCACTGTACCTTTAGCCCACTGTACCCTTGGCTCACTGTACCTTTACTAAAGCACTGTACCTTTAACCCACTGTACCTTAACTAAAGCACTACCCCTTTAACCAGAAAGCACAAATGCTAACCTGATGTTGCACCCAATCAGCTGCTTCCTCTAGTCTGCTTCCACCAATCAGCGGCTTCCACCAGAACCCTCACTATGGAGTGTGGAACGTTACGGAATTTGGTAAGCCCCGACCCTCCTCCACACTCTCCAACGGTCCTGGGCCTCTGTGAAAACAAGCCCCGCGCCCGATTTATATACTCACCGCCCCGACCCTCCTCCACTGCACCAACGGTCCTGGGCCTCTGTGAAAACAAGCCCCGCGCCCGATTTATATACTCACCGCCCCGACCCTCCTCCACTGCACCAACGGTCCTGGGCCTCTGTGAAAACAAGCCCCGCGCCCGATTTATATACTCACCGCCCCGACCCTCCTCCACTGCTCTCCAACGGTCCTGGGCCTCTGTGAAAACAAGCCCCGCGCCCGATTTATATACTCACTGCCCCGACCCTCCTCCACTGCTCTCCAACGGTCCTGGGCCTCTGTGAAAACAAGCCCCGCGCCCGATTTATATACTCACCGCCCCGACCCTCCTCCACTGCTCTCCAACGGTCCTGGGCCTCTGTGAAAACAAGCCCCGCGCCCGATTTATATACTCACCGCCCTGACCCTCCTCCACTGCTCTCCAACGGTCCTGGGCCTCTTGAGAATGGGCTTCACCTTCGCCAGCTTCCTTAGGTGAAAGAAAGATTCCAACTGGAGTAAGGGGAGACCGTGGCTGACAAGGGACGTCAGGGACAATATAAAAATAAAAGTGAAGAAGTACAACGTAGCAATGATGAGCGGGAAGCAAGAGGATTGGGTAATGTTTATGGAGCAACAGAAGACACCTAAAAAGGCAATACAGGGACAAAAGATGAGGCACAAAGGTAAGCTAGCCAAGAATATAAAGGAGAATAGTAAAAGCTTCTTTAAGTGTGTGAAGAGGAAACAAATTGTTAAGACCAAAGTTGGACTCTTGAAAACTGAAAAAGGTGAATTTATTATGGGGAACAAGGAAATGGCAGATGAGTTGAACAGGTACTTCGGTTCCGTATTAACTAAGGAGGTCACAAACAATCTTCATGATATACTAGTGGCCAGAGGATTTGGGGTGACGGAGGAACTGAAGGAAATCCACATTAAGCAGGAAATGGTGTTAGGTGTACTGATTGGACTGAAGGTTGATAAATTCCCAGGGCCTGGTGGTCTGCATCCCAGGGTACTTAAGGATGTGAGTCTAGAAATAGTGGGTGCATTGGTGATCATTTTCCAATGTTCAGTAGATTCAGGATCAGTTCCTGTGGATTGGTGGGTAGCTAATGTTATCCCACTTTTTAAGAAATGCGGGAGAGAAAACAGTGAATTATAAAGAATTATAAAATAATTTTTAAGAAGGGAGGGAGGGAGAAAACGGGGAATTACAGACCAGTTAGTCTAACATCGGTAGTGGGGAAACTGCTAGAGTCAGTTATTAAAGATGGGATAGCAGCACATTTGGAAAGTGGTGAAATTATTGGACAAAGTCAGCATGGATTTATGAGCGGCGCGCTGTGGGCGGCGCGACTCTGGTCAGCAGCGGCCTCTGCAGTCTGTCCGCGTTTTATTATTTTCTGTCTGTGTTTTAATGTAGTTTTTGTTATTTTTTGTTGGGGTGTGTGTGTGGGGGGTGGGGGTGGGGTGGGGAAACTTTTTAAATCTCTCCCTGCACTGGAGACCCGACCTTTCTCGTCGGGTTTCCGTTGTCGTTGGGGCCGCAACGAGGAGCGGCCTCCAACAGGAAGAAGCCGGGGACTCTGGTGCTACGACTCACCGTCGCCGTCGCGGGGCTGGCCGAGTCCGGAGCGGGTGGACCGGTGGAGGAGCGCTGCTGCTGCTGCTGCTGCTGCTACCGGAGAGAGTCGGAGGCTCCAACGGCAGGTCTGTGGACGGCGGCACCGGGAGCCCGCGGCTCCCTGGAGGGGGACCGCTTTTCAGGGCTCTCGCAACGGCGACTTCCCCCGCCCGAGTTGCGGGGTTGTAGAGCTCCTGGAGCGGGGCCTAACATCACTGCCCCGCGCGGCTTGGAATGGCCGCGGGACTATGCGAGCGCACGCCGGGGGCTCTAACACCAAGACCCGGTGTGCGACCTCGCACCACCCGGCGTGGCTTTAATGGCCGCGGGACAATCGCCATCGCCAGCCGGGGGCTTTGACTTTGACTCTGACATCGGGGGGGGAGAGTGCAGTGGAGAGATAAGTGTTTTTGGCCTTCCATCACAATGATGTGATGGATGTTTATGTAAATTATGTTGTGTTGTTGTGTCTTGGGTCTATTTGTTTGTAATGTATGGCTGCAGAAACGGCATTTCGTTTGGACCTCAAGGGGTCCAAATGACAATTAAATGTATCTTGTATCTTGTATTGTATTGAAAGGTAAATCATGTCTGACGAATCTTATAGAATTTTTCGAGAATGTAATTAGTAAAGTGGATAAGGAAGAAGCAGTGGATGTGTTATATCGGGACTTTCAGAAGGCTTTCGACAAGGTCCCACATAAAAGATTAGAATACAAACTTAAGGCACACGGTATTGGGGGTTCAGTATTGATGTGGATAGAGAACTGGCTGGCAGACAGGAAACAAAGAATAGGAGTAAACGGGTCCTTTTCAGAAAGGCAGGCAGTGACTAGTGGGGTACCACAAGGCTGGGACCCCAGCTATTCACAATATACTGTATATTAATGATTACAACAGGGGAATTGAATGCAACATCTCCAATTTTGCGGATCACATGAAGCTGGGGGGCAGTGTTAGCTGTGAGGAGGATGCTAGGAGGCCGCAAGACAACTTGGATAGGTTGGGTGAGTGGGAAAATGCATGGCAAATGCAGTATAATGTGGATAAATGTGTTTATCCACTTTGGTGGCAAAAACATGAAAGTAGACTATTATCTGAATGGTGGCCGATTAGGAAAAGGGGAGATGCAACAAGACCTGGGTGTCACTGTACATCAGTCATTGAAAGTAGGCATACAGGTGCAGCAGGCAGTGAAGATAGCGAATGGTATGTTGGCATTCATAGCAAAAGGATTTGAGTATAGGAGCAGGGAGGTTCTACTGCAGTTGTACAGGGTCTTGGTGAGACCACACCTGGAGTTTTGTGTTTTTCTAATCTGGGGAAAGACATTCTTGCCATAGAGGGAGTACAGAGAAGGTTCACCAGACTGATTCCTGGGATGTCAGGACTTTCATATGAAGAAAGATTGGATAGACTCGGCTTGTACTCGCTAGAATTTAGAAGATTAAGGGGAATCTTATAGAAACATTCAAAATTCTTAAGGGATTGGACAGGCTGGATGTAGGAAGATTGTTCCCGATGTTGGGGAAGTCCAGAACAAGGGGTCACAGTTTGAGGATAAGGGGGAAATCTTTTAGGACCAAGACGAGAAAAACATTTTTCACACAGAGAGTGGTGAATCTCTGGAATTCTCTGCCACAGAAGGTAATTGAGGCCAGTTCATTGGCTATTTTTAAGAGGGAGTTAGATGTGGCTCTTGTGGCTAAAGGGGTCAGGGGGTATGGAGAGAAGGCAGGTACAAGATACGGAGTTGGATGGTCAGCCATGATCATATTGAATGGCGGTGCAGGCTCGAAGGGCCGAATGGCCTACTCCTGCACCTAATTTCTATGTTTCTATGTTTCTATAGACCAGTTAGCCTGACATCGGTGGTGGGAAAGATGCTGGAGTCAATTATGAAAGATGAAATAGCGGCACATTTGCCGACACAGGATCGGTCCAAGTCAGCATGGATTTACGAAGGGGAAATCATGCTTGACATCTTCTGGAATTTTTTGAAGATGTAAATAGGAAAAGGTACAAGGGTTCCTGGAGGTTTGTAGGTGGTTGCCGGAGGTTGCAGATAGTGGAAGCAGGTGGGGAGACTGACAAAAACCTCCGGGAACCGCACGGAAACCTTGGGTGGGGCACAAAGTCTCTAGAGGTTTCCGTTCAGGTTTTCTAAGTGGAACAGGGGCATAACATTAGCAAATGTGCAGATGACACAAAGCTGGGTGGCAGCGTGAACTGTGAGGATGATGCAATCAGAATGCAGGGTGACTTGGACAGGTTGGGGGAGTGGGCAGATGCATGGCAGATGAAGTTTAATGTGGATAAATGTGAGGTTATCCACTTTGGTATAAAAAAAAGAAAAGCAGATTACTATCCAAATGGCGTCAAGTTGGGAAAAGGGGAAGTACAAAGGGATCTGGGGGTCCTTGTTCATCAGTCTATGAAAGTAAGCATGCAGGTACAGCAGGCAGTGAAGAAAGCAAATGGCACGTCAGCCTTCATAACAAGAGGGGTATAGGAGCAAAGAGGTCCTTCTGCAGCTGTATAGCGGCCTAGTGAGACCACACATGGAGTATTGTGTGCAGTTTTGATCCCGTCATTTGAGGAAGGACATTCTTGCTATTGAGGGAGTGCAGCGTAGATTTACAAGGTAATTCCCGGGATGGCGGGACTGTCATATGCTGAGAGAATAGAGCGGCTGGGCTTGTACACTCTGGAGTTTAGAAGGATGAGAGGGGATATTATTGAAACACATAAGATTTTTAAGGGTTTGGACACGCTGGAGGCAGGAAACATGTTCCCAATGTTGGAGGAGTCCAGATCCTGAGGCAACAGTTTAAGAATGAGAGGTAAGCAATTTAGAACGGAGACGAGGAAACAATTTTTCTCACAGAGAGTTGTGACTGTGGAATTTTCTATCTCAGCGGGCGGTGGAGGCCAGTTCTCTGGATACTTTCAAGAGAGAGCTGGATAGGGCGCTTAAAGAAAGCGGAGTTAGGGGATACAGGAAGAAGGCAGGAATGGGGTGCTCCTGTACCTATTGTCTATTGTCTATTGTCTGTTGTGTAGGGACAGGTGTTCGATCTCCTGTGGTTGCATGGGAAATTTTGTAATGTACGTGCTTAAATCCAAGAGTTACGATCAAGACAGTGTCTTGTGCTGTAAGCCAAGGTTCAGTGAAAATCACCAAGTCATTGCACTCAAGTGTCTGTGTAAGTGACAGATATTTTTAAGAAGACAAAACTCCCAAGTGTAGCATGCAGCCATTAATGAATAATACAGGATTAATCCTAGTTCAGAATTGTAGTTTTCCACTTAAACCCCGTTGAATAATGCAGGCTTATTTTTAAAATCTAGCTGGGTGAGACATTTAGACAAGTAAAATACCTTCTGGTCTTTGGTCAAGTGCCAAGTAGAAACTGATCTCTCTGCTCGAACTGAAGCAGTAATGTCGGCATCAAATCTTTTGGAATGCATGAGGTAAACATTCAAATCACATTCAAAATGTGTAGGAAGGAACTGCAGATGCTGGTTTACACCAGAGATTGACACAAAGTACTGGAATAACTCAGCGGGAGTGGCAGCATCTCTGGAGAGAAGGAATGAATGAGTTTTCAGGTCAAGACACTTTGTGGGTTTGGTGACCTCAGTAGACTGCTCCATTTAGTTTGTGCATATCGGGCCATTCGGCCCCACTGACCTGTGCCTCCTATCCTACTTGCCATGGTTAATGGTGGCAGGAGGAATGAATGATTAGTTTTCCTTCTTAGGGTTCCTTTTACCAATCTGTTACAAGAACAGCTGCGTCTAGCATTTATATATGCCTGAAGTTATCGAACTCCGCAATTGAATCTACAATGTTGTACACGTTCTTCTTCCTAACGTGTCTAATCTGATGTGCAACTATTTGGGCAGCATTGTGGCGCAGCGGTAGAGTTGCTGCCTTACAGCGTCAGAGACCCGGGGTCAATCCTGACCGGGGATGCTGCCTGTACCTTCTCCCTGTGACAGCGTGGGTTTTCTCCGGGTGCTCCGGTTTCCTCCCGCACTCCACAGACCTACAGGTTTTCTAGGTTAATTGGCTTTAGAAAATGTGTAACTTGTCCCTAGTGCATAGGGTGGTGCTAGCGTACGGGGTGATCGTGGTTCTGTGCGGTCGCGGTGGGCCGAAGGGCCTGTTTCTACGCTATATCTCGAAAGTCCAAATCAGCTTGTCTTAACTCATCTCATTCCCTTCCCCACCAAACCCTTTATTAAAGTTAAAGATTGATAACCTGAGGTATAGAACATAGAACAGTACAACACAGGAACAGGCCCTTCGGCCCACAATGCCTGTGCTAAACATGACACCACTGCCAACTCTTATCTGCCTGCACATTATCATTATCCCTCCATTCCCTGCCTATCCAAAATCCTGTTAAATGCCACTGTTGTATCTGCCTCCACAACCACTGACAACACACTCAAGGTGCACTCTAACCTCGAATAACTTGCACCACACATCTTTAAACTTTGCCCCACTCTCGTTAAAGCTATGCCCTCTAGTGTTCTATCTCTGTCCTGGGAAAAAGAGGCGGGCACGGTGGCGCAGCGGTAGAGTTCCTGGCTTACACCGCTTGCAGTGCCAGAGACCCGGGTTCGATCCTGACTACGGGTGCTGTCAGTACAGATTTGTACATTTTTCCCATTGACCTGCGTGGGTTTTCCCCCCCGAGATCTTCAGTTTCCGCCCACAATCCAAAGACATGCAGGTTTGTGGGTTAATTAGCTTGGTATAAACGTAAATTGTCCCTAGTGTGTGCGGGGTAGTTTAATGCACGGGTATCGCTGGTTGACATGGACTCGGTGGGCTGAAGGGCCTGATTCTGTGCTGTATCTCTAAACTAAAAAAGGTTCTGACTGTCTGGTTAAAGATATGAACACATGGGCTCACTGGTCTGAGGGCTGTAGAAAGAATCTTGCACTTTGCTGACTTTCACAAGCAATGTTAAACTGAGACCAACGAGGTAACGGCAATAGTTTGTTTTAGAGAGATGGGGTGTAAACAGGCCCTTCTGCCCACCGAGTCCACGCCAACCAACGATCACCGGTACACTAGTCCTATATCCTTCACACTAGGGGCAATTTACAGACGTCAATTAGCCTACAAACCGGCACATCTCTAGAATGTGGGAGGAAACCAGAGCACCCGAAGGAAACCCACGCGGGTCACAGGGAGAACGTACAAACTACAAGCACGCGTAGTCAGGATCGAACCCGGGTCTCTGGCACTGTAAGGCAGCAACTCTTAGCTTATCGCTGCGCCCAATGCCGATCAATTCACTTGATGCTAAGGAAGTTGTATGTTAGCCCTCTGCAGACTTTAAAACCCAATGAGATGTTCCTTCTCCATTTGGCACATCAGGTCCTCTTCGTCATTCAATCATATCTGGATTGGCATGGCTTAGAACGTCAGAACAACCCTCTGCCACTGCCACTAATTTCTCAGGGAAAACAAAGGGAAAATGTTCCCCAGTGATCCCTCTGTGTGCTTTATATCTGTCTGTTAAGGTGTTCAGATTTGTCAAATATTGAATTGCATTCCAACAGAGGAGTCTTTAGGTTTATAGAGTTAAGTGTGAAACTGATAAAGCAGAAGTATTTTCGTGCCAGGAACAAACTACACACACTTTAACTATAGACAACTCTCATTTGGCAAATGTCAAAAATATTCTGCTGCTTTTTAAGTATTTTTCCCGAACAAGGTGCGATGGTGCAGCGGTAGAGTTGCTGCCTCACAGCGATGGAGACCCGGGTGCTGTCTGTACAGAGTTTGTACGTTCTCCCCATGACCCGCGTGGGTTCTCTACGGGTGCTCCGGTCTCCTCCCACGCTCCAAAGACGTGCAGGTTTGTAGGATAATTGGCTTTTGTAAAAAGTCCCCAGTGTGTAGGATAGTGCGTGTATACAGGTGAATGCTGGTCGCCGAGGACTCGGTGGGCCAAAGGGCCCGTTGCCACACTGTATCTCAAAACAAAAACACTTGAGATTTAATATTGTTTGCCTTTTATTTCTAGACAGATCTAAGTATGATTAAGCCGACCCCTTGTCCCCTGTGTTGACGAAATTGCATTAGAACTTCCCCACCTGCCCTTCACTTCTTGAGTAATAGAATCATGCTCGTAACTTTTGGAAACATCTTCCTTTAGTTTAGTTTCTACAAGTGGGTTTTAATTCAATGCAGATTTAATTTTCTCCTGTGAAGCATTATCTTGTCCATCACTCGGGTTTCATCGACATTTTTCATTTCTTGAACTGTCAACAGTTTCATGTTAACAGCAAAGTTGGAGCTTGTGTGCATTGGCAATGTAGTTCTTTCATATAAGCAAGACACAAGCCAGACCATGAAGGAACAGAGTGCTGGAGTAACTCAGCGGGACTCTTCTTCAGGACCAGACATCAACGTGTGCTGGTCTCACCATGACGTAGAAACATAGAAAATAGGTGCAGAAGTAGGCCATTCAGCCCCCCGAGCCAGCACCGCCCTTCGATACGATTATTCAAAATCAATACCCCATTCCTGCTATCTCCCCAAATCCCTTAATTCCGTTAGCCCTAAGAGCCACATCCAACTCTCTCTTGAAAACATCCAGTGAATTGGCCTCCACTGTCTTCTGTGGCAGAGAATACCACAGATTTTCCATGTGAAAAAGTTATCCCTCATCTCAGTCCTAAATGGCCTAACCCATTATTCTTAAACTGTGACCCCTGTTTCGGGACTCCCCCAGCAGTGCTGAACTACTATCTACCTCATTGGTGACCCTCGGAGTATCCTTGATCGGACTTAGCTGACTTTATCTTGCACTAAACGTTTTTCCCTTACATAGAAACATAAAAACATAGAAACTAGGTGCAGGAGGAGTCCATTCGGCCCTTCGAGCCCGCACCGCCATTCATGGTGATCATGCTGATCATCCCCAATCAATAACCCGTGCCTGCCTTCTCCCCATATCCCTGGACTCCACAAGCCCCTAGAGTTTTATCGAACTCTCTATTAAATCCATCCAGTACTTAGCCTCCACTGCCCTCAGTGGCAGGGAATTCCATAAATTCACGACTCTCTGGGTGAAAAAGTTTTTTCTCACCTCAGTCGTAAATGACTTCCCCTTTATTCTAAGACTGTGGCCCTTGGTTCTGGACTCGCCCAAATTTGGTAACATTTTTCCTGCATCTAGCTTGCCCAGTCCTTTCATAATTTATATATTTCTATAAGATCCCCCTCATCCTTCTAAACTCCAGTGAATACAAGCCTAGTCTTTTCAATCTTTCCTCATAAGACAGTCCCGCTATCCCAGGGATCAATCTCGTGAAACTACGCTGCACTGCCTCAATCACAAGGATGTCCTTCCTCAAATTAGGAGACCAAAACTGTACACAATACTCCAAATGTGATCTCACCAGAGCCCTATACAACTGCAGAAGAACCTCTTTACTCCAATACTGAAATCCTCTTGTTATGAAGGCCAACATTCCATTAGCTTTCTTCGCTGCCTGCTGTACCTGTAAGCCAACTTTCAGTGACCGGTGTACAAGGACGCACAGGTCTGGCTGCACCTCCCCCTTACCTAACCTAACCCCATTGAGATAATAATCTGCCCCCTTGTTTTTGCCACCAAAGTGGATAACCTCACATTTATCTATATTATACTGCATCTGCCACGCATCTGCCCACTCACTCAACCTGTCCAGGTCACCCTGCAACCTCCTAACATCCTCTTCACAGCTCACTCTGCCACCCAGCTTTGTGTCATCTGCAAACTTGCTAGTGTTGCTCCTAATTCCCTCTTCCAAATCATGAATATATATGGTAAACAATTACGGCCCGAACACCGAGCCTTGCGGCACTCCACTCGCCACTGCCTGCCATTCTGAAAAGAACCCGTTCACTCCTACTCTTTGCATCCGGTAGGCCAACCAATTTTCTATCCATATCAACACCCTACCCCCAATACCATGTGCTCTAATGTTAGTCACTAGTCTCCCGTGCGGGACCTTATCAAAGGCTTTCTGAAAGTCTAGATACACTACATCCACTGGCTCCCCTTCATCCATTTTACTTGTCACATCCTCAAAAAATTCCAGAAGATTAGTTTAAATTCCAGCAGTTACCATGTATGTATACACTGTAAATGGCTCGAGGGAATACAGAGAAGGTTCACCAGAATGATTCATGACTTTCATATGAAGAGAGACTAAGAATAATAATAATACATTTTATTTATGGGCGCCTTTCAAGAGTCTCAAGGACACCTTACAAAAATTTAGCAGGTAGAGGAAAAACATGTAAGGGGAATGCAATAAATAGTAGAGATATGACTAGTACACAAAGTAAAGACAGAATTCAATACAAAACACAATATGAGGCAATTAATGCACAGATGAAAAGGGAGGGGGACGTGGGGCTAAGGATAGGCAGAGGTGAAGAGATGGGTCTTGAGGCGGGATGGAAGATGGTGAGGGACACGAAATTGCGGATCAGTTGGGGGAGGGAGTTCCAGAGCCTGGGAGCTGCCCTGGAGAAGGCTCTGTCCCCAAAACTGTGGAGGTTGGACTTGTGGATGGAGACCGGCTGATGTGGATCAGAGGGACCGTGAGAGTTGGTAGGGGGAGAGGAGGTCAGTGGGATATCGGGGGGGGGGACAGTTGGTGGAGGGCTTTGTAGGTGAGGACCAGGATTTTGTAGGTGATCCGGTGGGAGATGGGAAGCCATTGAAGTTGTTTGAGGACTGCATTGATGTGATGCCAGGATTTGGTGTGGGTGATGAGTCGGGCGGCTGCGTTCTGGACCAGTTGTAGTCGGTTGATGTAGGTGGAGCTGATGCCAAGGAGAAGTGATGGGATAGATGCTTGAATCAATTATGAAAGATGAAATAGCGACACATTTGGATAGCAGTAACAGGATCGGTCCAAGTCAGCATGGATTTACAAAGGGGAAATCATGCTTGACATCTTCTGGAATTTTTTGAGGATGTAACTAGGGAAATGGACAAGGGAGGGCCAGTGGATGTAGTGTCCCTGGAATTTCAGTAAGCATTTGATAAGGTCCCACATAGGAGATTAGTGGGCGAAGTTAGGGCACATGGTATTGGGGGTGTAGTGCTGACATGGATAGAAAATTGGTTGTCAGACAGGAAGCAAAAAGTAGGGATTAACGGGTCCCTTTCAGAATGGCACGCAGAGTCACTAGTGGGGTACCGCAGGGCATGGTGCTGGGACCACAGCTATTTACAATGTACATAAATGATTTGGATGAAATGATTCAAAGTAACAATAGCAAATTTGCGGATGACACAAAGCTGGGTGGCAATGTGAACTGTGAGGATGATGCTATGAGAATGCCGGGTGACTTGGATAGGTTGGGGAAGTGGGCAGATGAATGGCAGATGAAGTTTAATGTGGATAAATGTGAGGTTATCCACTTTGGTATCAAAAACAGCAAGGCAGATCACTATCGAAATTATGTCAAGTTGGGAAAAGGGGGAATATAAAGGTTCTGGGGGTTCTTGTTCATCAGTCTATGAAAGTAAGCATGCAGGTACAACAGGCAGTGAAGAAAGCGAATGGCACGTTGGACTTTATAACAAGAGGAATTGAGTATAGGAGCAAAGAGGTCCTTCTGCAGTTGTATAGGGCCCTAGTGAGACCACACCTGGAGTATTGTGTGCCGTTTTGATCCCCCAATTTGAGGAAGGACATTCTTGCTATTGAGGGAGTGCAGCGTAGGTTTACAAGGTTAATTCCCGGGATGGTGGAACAGTCATATGCTGAGAGAATGGAGCGGCTGGGCTTATACACTCTGGAGTTTAGAAGGATGAGAGGATATATTATTGAAACATATAAGATTGCTAAGGGTTTGGACACGCTGGAGGCAGGAAACATGTTCCCGATGTTGGTGGAGTCCAGATCCAGGGGCCACAGTTTAAGAATGAGGGGTAAGCAATTTAGAACGGAGACGAGGAAACAATTTTTCTCACAGAGTTGTGAGTGTGGAATTCTCTGCCTCAGCGGTCGGTGGAGGCCGGTTCTCTGGATACTTTCAAGAGAGAGCTAAATAGGGCTCTTAAAGATAGTGGAGTCAGGGCATATGGGAAGAAGGCAGGAATGGCTTA
Source organism: Leucoraja ocellata (assembly GCA_036785375.1). Classification (NCBI taxonomy): domain Eukaryota; kingdom Metazoa; phylum Chordata; class Chondrichthyes; order Rajiformes; family Rajidae; genus Leucoraja; species Leucoraja ocellata. The sequence continues at coordinate 39,379 of JAWMAR010002155.1, forward strand.
ATCCTGTACCTATTGTCTATTGTCTATTGTCTGTTGTGTAGGGACAAGTGTTGCATCTCTTGTGATTGCAGGAGAAATTGGGCGATGTACTTGCTTATATCCAAGAGTTATGATCAAGACAGGGTCTTGTGCTGTAAGCCAAGGTTCAGTGAAAATCCCCAAGTAGTTACACTCAAGTTTCTGTGTAAGTGACAGATGTTTTTAAGAAGACAAAACTCCCAAGTGTAGCATGCAGCCATTAGTGAATATTACAGGATTAATACTAGTTCAGAATTGTAGTTTTCCACTTAAACCACATTGAATAATGCAGGCTTATTTTAAAATCTAGCTGGGTGAGACATTTAGACAAGTAAAATACTTTCTGGTTTTTGGTCAAGTGCCAAGTAGAAACTGATCTCTCTGCTCGAACTGAAGCAGTAATGTCTGCATCAAATCTTTTGGAATGCATGAGGTAAACATTCAAACCACGTTCAAAATGTGTAGGAAGGAACTGCAGATGCTGGTTTACACCAGAGATGGACACAAAGTACTGGAGTAACTCAGCAGGACAGGCAGCATCTCTGGAGAGAAGGGATGGGTGAGTTTTCAGGTCAAGACACTTTGTGGATTTGGTGGCCCCAGTAGACTGCTCCATTTAGTTTGTGTAAATCAGGCCATTCGGCCCCACTGACCAGTGCCTCCTATCCTACTTGCCATGGTTAATGGTGGCAGGAAGAGTGAATGATTAGTTTTCCTTCTTGGGGTTCCTCTTACCAATCTGTTTCAAGAACAGCTGCGTCTAGCAGTTATATATGCCTGAAGTAATCGAACTCCGCAATTGAATCTACAATGTTGTACACGTTCTTCTTCCTAACGTGTCTAATATGATGTGCAACTATTTGGGCAGCACGGTGGCGCAGCGGTAGAGTTGCTGCCTTACAGCGTCAGAGACCCGGGGTCAATCCTGACCGGGGATGCTGCCTGTACCTTCTCCCTGTGACAGCGTGGGTTTTCTCCGGGTGCTCCGGTTTCCTCCCGCACACCACAGACATACAGGTTTTCTAGGTTTATTGGCTTCAGAAAATGTGTAACTTGTCCCTAGTGCATAGTGTGGTACTAGCGTACGGGGTGATTGCGGGTTGGTGCGGTTGTGGTGGGCCGAAGGGCCTGTTTCTATGCTATATCTCGAAAGTCCAAATCAGCTTGTCTTAACTCATCTCATTCCCTTCCCCACCAAACCCTTTGTTAAAGTTAAAGATTGATAACCTGAGGTATAGAACATAGAACAGTACAACACAGGAACAGGCCCTTCGGCCCACAATGCCTGTGCTAAACATGACACCATTGCCAACTCTTATCTGTCTGCACATTATCATTATCCCTCCGTTCCCTGCCTATCCAAAATCCTGTTAAATGCCACTGTTGTATCTGCCTCCACAACCACTGACAACACACTCAAGGTGCACTCGAACCTCTAATATCTTGCTCCACACATCTTTAAACTTTGCCCCACTCTCGTTAAAGCTATGCCCTATAGTATTATATCTCTGTCCTGGGGAAAAGCCGCGGGCACAGTGGTGCAGCAGCAGAGTTCCTGGCTTACACCGCTTGCAGTGCCAGAGACCCGGGTTCGATCCTGCCTACGGGTGCTGTCAGAACAGATTTGTACGTTTTCCCATTGACTCGCGTGGGTTTTTTTGGGAGATCTTCAGTTTCCTCCCACAATCCAAAGACATGCAGGTTTGTGGGTTAATTAGCTTGGTATAAACGTAAATTGTCCCTAGTGTGTGCGGGGTAGTTTAATGCACGGGTATCGCTGGTTGACATGGACTCGGTGGGCTGAAGGGCCTGATTCTGTGCTGTATCTCTAAACTAAAAAAGGTTCTGACTGTCTGGTTCAGATATGAACACATGGGCTCACTGGTCTGAGGGCTGTAGAAAGAATCTTGTACTTTGCTGACTTTCACAAGCAATGTTAAACAGAGACCAACGAGGTAACGGCAATAGTTTGTTTTAGAGAGATGGCGTGTAAACAGGCCCTTCTGCCCACCGAGTCCACGCCAACCAATGATCACCGGTACACTAGTCCTATATCCTTCACACTAGGGGCAATTTACAGACGTCAATTAACCTACAAACCGGCACATCTCTAGAATGTGGGAGGAAACCAGAGCACCCGAAGGAAACCCACGTGGGTCACAGGGAGAACGTACAAACTACAAGCACGCATAGTCAGGATCGAACCCGGGTCTCTGGCACTGTAAGGCAGCAACTCATAGTCTATCGCTGCGCCCAATGCCGATCAATTCACTTGATGCTAAGGAAGTTGTATGTTAGCCCTCTGCAGACTTTAAAACCCAAGGAGATGTTCCTTCTCCATTTGGCACATCAAGACCTCTCCGTCATTCAATCATATCTGGATAGGCATGGCTTAGAACATCAGAACAATCCTCTGCCACTGCCACTGATTCCACAGGGGCCATGAAGACAAAATGCACTCCAGTAATCCCTCTGTGTGTTTTATATCTGTCTGTTAAGGTGTTCAGATTTGTCAAATATTGAATTGCATTCCAACAGTGGAGTCTTTAGGTTTATAGAGTTAAGTGTGAAACTGATAAAGCAGAAGTATATTTGTGCCAGGAACAAACTACACACACTTTGACTATAGACAACTCTCATTTGGCAAATGTCAAAAATATTCTGCTGCTTTTTAAGTATTTTTCCCGAACAAGGTGCGATGGTGCAGCGGTAGAGTTGCTGCCTCACAGCGCCGGAGACCCAGGTACTGTCTGTACAGAGTTTGTACGTTCTCCCCATGACCCGCGTGGGTTCTCTACGGGTGCTCCGGTCTCCTCCCACACTCCAAAGATGTGCAGGTTTGTAGGTTAATTGACTTTGGTAAAAAGTCCCCAGTGTGTAGGATAGTGCGTGTATACAGGTGAATGCTGGTCGGCGTGGATCCGGTTGGCCAAAGGGCCCGTTGCCACACTGTATCTCAAAACAAAAACACTTGAGATTTAATATTGTTTGCCTTTTATTTCTTGACAGATCTAAGTATGATTAAGCCGACCCCTTGTCCCCTGTGTTGATCAAATGATGGGGGGTAATTGCCTTAGACTCTCCCCCACCTGCCCTTCACTTCTGGAGTAAAAGAATCATGCTCGTAACTTTTGGAAACATCTTCCTTTAGTTTAGTTTCTACAAGTGGGTTTTAATTCAATGCAGATTTAATTTTCTCCTGTGAAGCATTATCTTGTCCATCACTCAGGTTTCATCAACGTTTTTCATTTCTTGAACTGTCAACAGTTTCATGTTGACAGCAAAGTTGGAGCTTGGCAATGTAGCTCTTTCATATAAGCAAGACACCAGCCAGACCATGAAGGAAGAGTGCTGGAGTAACTCAGCAGGACTCATCTTCAGGACCAGACATCACTACTGCTGGTCTCACCATGACGTAGAAACATAGAAAATAGGTGCAGAAGTAGGCCATTCAGCCTTTCGAGCCAGCACCGCCTTTCAATATGATCATGGCTGATCATCCAAAATCAATACCCCATTCCTGCTATCTCCCCATATCAATTGATTCCGTTAGCCCTAAGAGCCGCATCCAAATCTCTGTTGAAAACATCCAGTGAATTGGCCTCCACTGTCTTTTGTGGCAGAGAATTCCACAGATTTTCCGTGTGAAAAAGTTATCCCTTATCTCAGTCCTAAATGGCCTAACCCGTTATTCTTAAACTGTGACCCCTGTTTCGGGACTCCCCCAACATCGGGAACATTGTTCCTGCATCAAGCCTGTTCAATCCTTTAAGAATTTTATATTTCTATAAGATCCCCTCTCATTCTTTGAATTCCAGCGAATACAAGCCCAGTCGACCCATTCTTTCATCGTATATCAGTCCCGCCATCCCGGGAATTAACCTGGCGAACCTACGCTACACTCCCTCAATAGCAAGAATGTCCTTCCTCAAATAAGGAAAGGTACAGAAGTGTGAAAATGCACACCTCCAGATTCAGGGACAGTTTCTTCCCAGTTGTTATCAGGCAACTGAATCATCCTACCACAACCAGAGAGCAGTGCTGAACTACTATCTACCTCATTGGTGACACTCGGACTATCTTTGCTCGTACTTTGCTGACTTTATCTTGCACTAAACGTTATTCCCTTACCATGTATCTATACACTGTAAATGGCTCGATTGTAATCATGTCTTTTCTTTCTGCTGACTGTTTTTAGCACGCGACAAAAAGCTTTTCTCTGTACACGTGACAATAAACTCAACTGAACTGAGTTCCTTGTATCTAACACTTGAGTCCAGTTGGTTATAACCACTGTGACGGTCATACGGTGAAATGGTTTATTTCCTTCTGGGTCTGCCTTCCATTCGTAAGATCACAAGTTTGTAAACCATCATAATCCGTGGTGACATCATAATGTGCCTGGCCGGTGACTTCACAGTGAACTGCATCCGTAACCATGAGAGACGGGCTCCATTCCATCTGTCAACTTGAAGCGGGTGCACCAAACCCATTCTGCCAGGCATTGAAACAGCCGGCAGCTACTAGAGGTCGAAACTCTAACCTTCACGGTGTGGATCAATAACCCAAGCAAGGAGTTTCGAGAATGCCGGTGGAAAAGGACAGCGCCATGCAGACTTACAAAAGGAGATCTAAGGTAGATCTGAAACTGTAAATACACCAAGATAAAAGGTGAAGTGACTCAGCGGGTCTTATTCTTAAACTGTGACCCCTGGTTCTGGACTCCCCCTACATTGGGAACATAGGGACGTAGGGCTCTTCTGCCACCTCTGAGCTTTTCTTTATGGGAGAGAATCCTATCCATCCAGTGACAATCCTGTCTCCTGTCTCCAACATTCCCCCAAACCCCCCCCCCCCCCCCCCTTCCCCCTAGCCCCTACCCAGCCTTCTACCCTCTCTGGACCTTTTTATATCCACTGTTGGTGCAACAACTGTCTTGGCTTCTCTACTCCACTGGCCCACTCAAACCGGAAGTGTCTCAATGTGAAACGCCGAATGTCAGGCAACATCTGTGGAGAACACGGATAGATGGCGTTTCACAGAGTGCTGGAGTAACTCAGCGGGTCAGGCAGCATCTGTGGAGAACATGGATAGGTGACGTTTCACAGAGTGCTGGAGTAACTCAGCGGGTCAAGCAGCATCTCTGGAGAACATGGATAGGTGACGTTTCACAGGACAGTGAAGCTATTTGGAGGACTAGGGTGGGGGAGGGATGGAGAGAGAGAGGGAAAGCAAGGGTTATTTGAAGTTGGATAAATCAATATTGATATCGCTGAGTTGTAATCTGCCTGTCCCGCTGAGTTTCTCCAGCATTTTGTGTCTATCTTCAGTGCAAACCAGCATCAGCTGTTCCTGCACATTTTGTCTTGCCCACATTGACCACATCTACACTAGTTCCTCCTGCCTGCATTTGCTCTATATCTCTCCATACCTATCCTATCCATGTATCTGTCAAGAGTCAAGATTATTTTATTGTCATATATCACAAAATGAACAATTAAATACTGACTTATGATACGATAGAACATTATCTATCCCAGGAGGGATTGATCAGCCAACAGTCATAAAACACAAGATAAAGGCGGTCACGGTGCGCAGCGGTAGTGTTGCTGCCTTACAGCGAATGCAGCGCCGGAGACCAAGGTTCGGTCCCGATTACGGGTGCTGTCTATACGGAGTTTGTACCTTCTCCCCGTGACCTGCGTGGGTTTTCTCCGAGATCTTCGGTTTCCTCCCACACCCCAAGGACGTACAGGTTTGTAGGTTAATTGGTTTCAGTAACATTGTAATTGTCCCTAGTGTGTGGAGTAGTGCAAGTGTACGGGATGATCGCTGGTTAGCGTTAAATTGCGGGGATCGCTGGTTGGCACAGACCCGGTGGGCCGAAGGGCCTGTTTCCGCTCAACTAAACTTAACAAAACATGAAACATGAAATTAAAGTGACGAATGGAAAGGATTGGGGATGTTCGAATATTGAGGAGGGAGAGGGAGGTTGGCAGTCTACCCCACAACAGAAGGGGGTGGAGTTGTACAGTTTAATAGACACGGGGAAGCAAAATCTCCTGTGACGTTCTGTGCTGCATCTTGGTGGAACTCGTCTGTTGCTGAAGGTGCTCCTCAGTCTGTCACGGAGCGGGTTACATCGCAGCACAACAGTAGTGTAAACATATTGCACTGTAAAACCCACAATAAACAGCAAAAAAAGTTCAGTATATATTAGAGAAACAGACAATTAGGCCAAATAGTCCTGTCCAAATGTCTTCTAAATGCCATTGTACCAGCCTCCACTACTTACTCTGGCAGCTTGTACCATATACCCACCTCCTGGGTAAAGGGAGTGAGTTACTTATGGTAGACAAACATGCTGGAGAAACTCAGCAGGTGAGGCAGCATCTAGATGCATACTGCCTCATCCGCTGAGGTTCTCTAGCATTTTTGTCTACTTTAGATTTTTCCTGCATCTGCAGTTCTTTCTTAAACAAGGTAATTATGGTAGTGCTTTAGGAATGTTGGATGCAGAACAGTGTACTGCCGAGTCTTAAACGATGCCTCTGTAGAATAATCTATTCAGTTTTGGACTAATTATGCTTTTATTGTTGATGGGGTGTGGACTACTTTTAATTTAAAATTCTTTTAAAATAGGGTTGTCAAAGCTTGACTTGTAAACGCAACTTTTTGCATCTTTGAAACATGGATTTGAGACCCAAAAATCTCTGTCGAATTGGTTATCAAAATTACCGAGTGCTCCCTGGAATGACGCCAGCTCTTGGGAACATTTTCATTATAATTCTTCACTTTTCCTTCAAATTCGATTTAAAAAAAAACTTTCAGCTTGTGAACTTCAAACAGCCTTTTTATTTTAAATATCCTTCGCAGACTCGATGGGTTGAAGGGCCTGTTTCCACTTTGCATCTCTAAAACTAAAACTAAACTCGTACGCACGGCTTGTTGTGGGAATTACAGAGACATGGCTGCAAGAGGGCCAGGGCTGGTAACAGAATATTCAAGGGTATACCTCCTATCGAAAGGACAGACAGGTGGGCAGAGGGGGTGGGGTAGCTCTGTTGATGGGGAATGAAATTCAGTCCCTTGAAAGGGGTGACATTGAAACAGGAGATGTGGAGTCAATATGGATAGAACTAAGGAATTGTAAGGGTAAAAAGACCCTAATGGGACTAATAGACAGGCCCCCAAACAGTGGCCTGAATATAGGGTGCAAGTTGATTCAGGATTTAAAATAATAAGATTAAACGAGAACTTACCAGTTTGAAGTTTGATCTGTATTTTATGAGGAGTTACGATGAGGGATTACGTGAAGAACCCGCCTCAGGACGCATGTGCGGCATACTTCAAAGCAGCGGTGTGGAATCACAGATAGACACAAGTATTTCAAGTAACATAGTAAAGAAAATAGAGACATCAATTTATCAGTTTGATCCATATAATGAGGGTGGGAGCGGAGGGCACGTAATCCCTCATCGTAACTCCTCATAAAATACAGATCAAACTTCAAACTGGTAAGTTCTCGTTTAATCTTACTATTTTACTTCGGAGTCACGTGAGTGACTACGTGAAGATTTCAAAGCTCTGTGATTTCAAACCGTGTAACAGCTATTACTACACCACTGCCGAAGTCTTTGAGGGAGGAAGTGTGTTATCGTAATCAACCAATGAATCTGTTTATAGAAAAACACAATGGTATTTTTACAATAACAATGAAGAAATTTAAATGCTCCCCTGGGCTAATTTAAATATTTGCAGATTGGAATCTTTCCTGCAAATAAAAACAGGTTTTGTCAACAGTTTATAATAAATTCTTTCTCTGAACGTTTTACACCCACCATTCTGCTGTAGCCAGGATGTGGTTTATAGGCACGTCCATTCTTTTGCCGTTGACGTGGAAGCTTGTCCTGTGGAATGAAAACTTTGTACATGTTAGTTTTATCCCAGGAGCTTTAGTACCTGCTTGAGCCATCTCAAAAAAGGCTCGTTACCCGACCACAAGGTTATTTGTGACCAACCCACAAGGCTTTTCATCTCCCTCGAATATTAGGTTGTGTCTATGTAAGGTAATAGGGTCATGGCACATTACCGTGTTTTTTGGCGGGTAAGCCCGGATTTTATGACTGGATAAGGTGTTCCTGGTCTGGTTTGACCATTCCCTGGACAATGATAGAGATCTGGTCTGAAGCTATGAGCATGGTGTCCAGTTGCAATAGGAGTAGTGACTGGACCCTCTGTGCTGCTCCGAGTGCCCTCAACATATGTGTTTAGAGCATAGATGGTTCAGGTTGAGGGATCTGGCTGGTGGGTATCCCCTGAGGTATGGTAGTACCACTGTGACATCCCATATATGGGTGTACCTGGTCTAGGGGTTTAGAGTTGTAATACCCTTCAAAGATTTACCACCAGCCAGTGTGACCCCATGGCCTGTTGTCCTGTAGCTGTTTTGAAAAAACAGGCAGGGCAATTCTAGCTGTGTTGATGGTACTGTAACCGAATCCTTCATCATGATGAAGGTTCACCAGGAATTCCAGTTCGTAGTAACTGTATCGGTTGAGTAGGTTATCCCTGTATCCTTGCAGTACTTCTCTTGATGCTGGACAAGTGCTGTAGTCCAGTGGATGTTCAGAAGGATGCTGACATGGTGTCGATGGTTCGGTATAACAATCCCAGTCCCAGATGTGCCTTGTGCAGAATCTGCACCCCAGGAGCTTGAATTTCCCATGGCACAGATGACTTGTGCCCGGCTCCGAGTGTTAATAATTCTGGGTCACTGGGGAATACCATCGAAGTTTCAGCAACCATGTCATGCAGTATTGGGAACCATGTCCGTCAGGTACTATCAAAATACCTGAAGCAAAGTCCTTTTGTACTGTGCCTAGTCCTCGACTGATGAGGCAGAAGGGAAGAAATACATAGAAATAATTTCACCAATCCAGCGCGAACGCATTTGCTGCCCCAGGGTCTGGTTTCCACGCGACATACATAGGGCATCCCCAAACACCTGGTGATTTAGCGTTGATGCAGATAATCGATATCTGGCGTGTCATATAGCTTGTTAGTTTTATTAAAACTTTTTTATAAAAACATCTAATCGATGTTGTCATTAAATTTATGTGACCTGGTGTCTGTCACTGTATTTAGCTTACCTGGCAGGTAAGTTGCTGATAATCAAATACATCTTTGGACACACCATTGCCAAATTGTTTTGACCAACTTGCCGCATGATACCGACTTTATGCCACCCATATGGTTAATGTAGGCCACCACCGTAGTGTAGTCTATTTATAACCGTACATGCAAGTGCTTTAAATCCATAAAATTCACCCAAACATTTTTTAGATAATTAATGCCCAGTATAAGTGGTAACCCCACCACTGTCTTTCTGATATTACTTCAGTGGGTAACTTCATGAGACGCTCAATGACAACGTATATGTCGTTTTTGATAATAAGGTCCGAATCATGTAGACAGAAATGCTACCATTTCCCCAATTACTCTGTTACTTGTCGAGTAGTTGGTAGTTTGTTGACCATTAATTTGTTGCTTGTTTATGCCAATTCAACTATGTTGGCTCTTGGCAACATTATAGTCACGTGGACTGAATTAATATGAAACCCAAGATAGTCCAGGAAAGAGCTCTATATGCTGGTAGGAACCAGACCCACCTACCTCCATGGTTATTGGCGGTTTTGTCTTTTCTGTTTTCTGAGTACTTTGTTCTGACGACGTGCTGGTGACGTTGGGGGGAGGCGCATTTTCCAGGGGGTCTGCAGCGGGCCCTGATCTAAAAGATCTATGGGGATAATGCGGCCCCAAACGTTCACCAGTCCCATATTCTAGACGTCGACTGGTGGATGCCGTGGGGTGCTGCCGCTTGGGTATCGGAGGTCGTGGTTTGCTCGTCCCGGGGCCTGCCCTCATGATGCCGAAGGTTTTTGATGCCTCTTCCATCTCCTTCAGCTTTTTGTTCAGATCTCTCCCAAATAGCAGTGAGTCTGCCTCCGCAGCTGGGGCTTTACACAAGCCTGCAAATTTTGGGATTGAGGGCAGGTCTTATATTTCCCTCCGGAGATTGTTTAGTTCGAATTGTGTGGTACACCTTAATACCAGCACATCCTGCTGGTATGTATTCATCTTCGTTGTCTCCACAGAACGAGCATAGGCTGTGATAGCTGACGTCAGGAGCCTTCGGATCCGCTGTAGCTTGAGTTTTTATGCCCGCATAAGGGCCCCCACATTTTTCAGATTTTGCTGTTGAGGCTTTTTCCCTTAAGGGCCTCACAGTTCTCTGGTGCTGTATATTCTTGCAGCACCTCGGCGAGCACCTTCTTCAGTAGAGGTTTGTTGGATAGGTGATTAATACTGGTTGCCATTTTTGGCTCCAGCGGTGCTCCAGCCCGTGGGGTTGCTACGAAGCGGTCCACCACACCCAACAGCTGTTCCTGATCCTGCACCCCATGCATACTCCCGATTCCGTCCGCCTGCCCCATTTCCCGACCAGCCCTGCCCTGGTCACCAATGCTAGCCTCCTGCTCCAGCCCGTGGTATGAGGGTAGCAAAGGGCAGTGCCTGACACGACACTATGGAGGAGGTACCTGTCCTGTCTCGCCGGGAGCGCTGCTGTTCCCGGTGGACCATCTCCTCCAGGAGCTGCTAAATGCAGCTCAGGCGGCTGTCTCTCTTCTCCTTTGGTGGAGACATGTCCCCCTCCGACGAATCGGAGACGACCGGCCGTTTGGCTTCCTGGCCGCTTTCCCATTCCGCCGTGCAGGTTCTGGTGAGACTGGGCTTGGCTCGGTCTCAGGGATAGCGAAACCACTCTGAGAGCGACGCTGCCGCCGGTTGCTGCCCCGCTGGTAGAATTGGAGCGGGGCAGTTTTTCTTTGAGAGTTTTCTGTGTTGTGTTCTTGAAACCTGCAAAAAAAACACAACTGCAACTCACCTCTCCAATGCCCAAGAGCCGCTCCTGCAGCTCAGGCGGCTGTTTCTCCCCCTCCTGGGTGGAGGGACGTCCCCGTCCGATGTCAGCACCACCGGCCAGTTTTGCATACATCCAGCCCGCTGCTCAGGCGCTAGCGGGCTGGGCTCGGACGCGGTGTCGGGTTAGCGGACCGCCCGCTAAGCGGTCCTACCGCCTGTTGCTGCCCCACAATGAGACGTTCCTCCGTCGAGCGGGCAGGTGCAGCGTTTTCCCCAGCCCGCTGCTGAAGTGCTGACGGGCTTGGTGCAGTGTCGGGAGCGGGGCGCTGATTAGCTGTCCTGCCGCGGTGCGCTCTCTCTCTCTCCTGCACTCGGGCTGCTGCTCTCCTGCACTCGGGCTGCAGCACACTCCACGCCAACACTGCGTCGTGGGTCCCCTTCATCGGCTCCGAATGGTCGGAAGCCTCCGCCCGCCCGCCTGCCTGCCTTCACCTGGCCAGTTACTCGAGGGCGAGCGAGGACTGAGGGGAACCTCCAACAAGTGCAAGCGCCGTCTTCCCGTTGTCGCCCCTGTGGAGTGGTACCGGCACCGGCACAGCTCCCAGTCCATGGTCCGCCGTGTGTGCAGTCCTGGTGGCGTCTTTCCCCCCCCTCCCGCGAATGGAACACTCCTTCCCCGGAGTCCAAGGGGGCCGCTTGCATGCCCTGCAGGGAACAAGCAGACACGAGGGGCTGTTAAAATAAAGGTAAGTACTTACCTAAAGCTTAGTTTTTCTGGTTTTTGCGGGAGCCCTGTCTCCCGCCTGCCGCTGTTGCCTGCTGAAACGTAATGCCGCACATGCGTCCTGAGGCGGGTTCTTCACGTAGTCACTCACGTAACTCCGAAGTGAAATTGGCATGTAGTAAAGGTACTGCTACGGTTGTTATGGGAGATTTGAACATGCAGGTAGACTGTGAAAATCAGATTGATACTGGACCCCAAGAAAGGGAGATTGTGGAGTGCCTCTGTGATGGATTCCTTAGAGCAGCTGGTAATGGAACCTACCAGGGAGCAGACAATTCTGTAATTGGTGTTATGTAATGATCCGGATTTGATAAAGGACCTCGAGGTTAAGGTGCCATTAGGAGGTAGTGACCACAATATGGTCGTTTAATCTCTAATTGGAGAGGGAGAAGGGTAAATTGGTGGTGTCAGTGTTACAGTTGAATAAAGGGGACTATGTGGCCACGAGGGAGGAGCTGGCCAAAGATGACTGGAAAGATACCCTAGCAGGGATGACAGTGGAACAACAATGGCAGGTATTTCTGGGAATAAGAAAGAAGGTGCAGGATCAGTTGATTCCAAAGAGGAAGAAAGATTCCAAGGGGAGTAAGGGGTGACCGTGGCTGACAAGGGACGTCAGGGACAGTATAAAAATTAGAAAACGTACAATGTAGCAAAGATGAGCGGGAAGCAAGAGGATTGGGTAATGTTTAGGGAGCAACAGAAGATACCTAAAAAGGCAATACAGGGACAAAGATGAGGTACGAAGGTAAGCTAGCCAAGAATATAAAGGAGGATAGTAAAAGCTTCTTTAGGTATGTGAAGAGAAAAACATTAGTTAAGACCAAATTTAAAGGTGAATTTATTATGGGGAACAAGGAAATGGAAGATGAGTTGAACAGGTACTTTGGATCTGTCTTCACTAAGGAGGACACAAAAGATCTTAGTGATATACTAGTGGCCAGAGGATTTGGGGTGACTGAGGAACTGAAGGAAATCCACATTAGGCAGGAAATGGTGTTGGGTCAACTGATAGGACTGAAGGTTGATAAATCCCCAGGGCCTGGTGGTCTGCATCCCAGGGTACTTAAGGATGTGGCTCTAGAAATAGTGGATGCATTGGTGATCATTTTCCAATGTTCAGTAGATTCAGGATCAGTTCCTGTGGGTTGGAGGGTTGCTAATGTTATCCCACTTTTTAAGAAAGGCAGGAGAGAGAAAACAGGGAATTACAAAGAATTATAAAATAATTTTTAAAAAGGGAGGGAGGGAGGGAGAAAACAGGGAATTACAGACCAGTTAGTCTAACATCGGTAGTGGGGAAACTGCTAGAGTCAGTTATTAAAGATGGGATAGCAGCACATTTGGAAAGTGGTGAAATCATTGGACAAAGTCAGCATGGATTTATGAAAGGCAAATCATGTCTGACGAATCTTGTAGAATTCTTCGAGGATGTAATTAGTAAAATGGATAATGGAGAACCAGTGGATGTGTTATATCGGGATTTCCAGAAGGTTTTCGACAAGGTCCCACATAAGAGATTAGTATAAAACTAAGGGCACATGGTATTGGGGTTTCAACATTGATGTGGATAGAGAACTGGCTGGCAGACAGGAAGCAAATAATCGGAGTAAACGGGTCCTTTTCAGAAAGGCAGGCAGTGACTATTGGGATACCGCAAGGCTCGGTGCTGGGACCCGAGCTATTTACAATATATATTAATGATTTGGACGAGGGAATTGAATGCATCATCTCCAAGTTTGCGGATGACACCAAGCTGGGGAGCAGTGTTAGCTGTGAGGAGGATGCTAGGAGGCTGAAAGGTGACTTGGATAGGTTGGGTGAGTGGGAAAATGCATGGCAGATGCAGGATAATGTGGATAAATGTGAGGTTATCCACTTTGGTGGCAAAAACAGGAAAGCAGACTATTATCTGAATGGTGGCCAATTAGGAACAGGGGAGATGCAACGAGACCTGGGTGTCATGGTACACCAGTCATTGAAAGTAGGCATGCAGGTGCAGCAGGCAGTGATAACAAGCGAATGGTATGTTAGCATTCATAGCAAAAGGATTTGAGTCTAGGAGCAGGGAGGTTCTGCTGCAGTTGTACAAGGTCTTGGTGAGACCACACCTGGAGTATTGCGTACAATTTTGGTCTCCTAATCTGAGGAAAGACATTCTTGCCATAGAGGGAGTACATAGAAGGTTCACCAGACTGATTCCTGAGATTTCAGGACTTTCATATGAAGAAAGACTGGATAGACTAGGCTTGTACTCGCTAGAATTTAGAAGATTGAGGGGGGATCTTATAGAAACTTACAAAATTCTTAAGGGGTTGGACAGGCTAGATGCAGGACGATTGTTCCCGATGTTGGGGAAGTCCAGAACGAGGGGTCACAGTTTAAGGATAAGAGGGAAGTATTTTAGGACCGAGATGAGAAAAACATTTTTCATACAGAGAGTGGTGAATCTGTGGAATTCTCTGCCACAGAAGGTAGTTGAGGCCAGTTCATTGGCTATATTTAAGAGTGAGTTAGATGTGGCCCTTATGACTAAAGGGATCAGGGGGTATGGAGAGAAAGCAAGTACAGGATACTGAGTTGGATGATCAGCCATGATCATATTGAATGGCGGTGCAGGCTCGAAGGGCCGAATGGCCTACTCCTGCACCTATTTTCTATGTTTCTATGTTTCTATAGACCAGTTCGCCTGACATCGGTGGTGGGAAAGATGCTGCAGTCAATTATGAAAGATGAAATAGCGTCACATTTGGATAGCAGTAACAGGATCGGTCCAAGTCAGCATGGATTTACGAAGGGGAAATCATGCTTGACATCTTCTGGAATTTTTTGAGGATGTAACTAGCAAATGGACAAGGGAGAGCCAATGGATGTAGTGTACCTGGAATTTCAGAAAGCATTTGATAAGGTCCCACATAGGAGATTAGTGGGCATAGTTAGGGCACATGGCATTGGGGGTGTAGTGCTGAAATGGATAGAAAATTGGTTGGCAGACAGGAAACAAATAGTAGGGATTAACGGGTCCCTTTCAGAATGGCACGCAGTCACTTGTGGGGTACCGCAAGGCTCGGTGCTGGGACCACAGCTATTTACAATATACATGAATGATTTGGATGAAGGGATTCAAAGTAATGCCCCTGTCCCACTTAGGAAACCTGAACGGAAACCTCTGGAGACTTTGCGCCCCACACAAGGTTTCTGTGCGGTTCCCGGAGGTTGCAGGTGGTTGCCGGAGGTTTCAGGTGGTGGAAGCAGGTAGGGAGACTGACAAAAACCTCCGGGAACCTCACGGAAAGCTTGGGTGAGGGGCAAAGTCTCCAGAGGCTTCTGTTCAGGTTTCCTAAGTGGGAGAGGGGCATAACATTAGCAAATTTGCAGATGACACAAAGCTGGGTGGCAGTGTGAAATGTGAGGATGATGCTATGAGAATGCAGGGTGACTTGGACAGGTTGGGGGAGTGGGCAGATACATGGCAGATGAAGTTTAATGTGGATAAATGTGAGGTTATCCACTTTGGTATAAAAAACAGGAAAGCAAATTAGTATCTAAAGGTACAGAAAATTGCTGGAGAAACTCAGCGGGTGCAGCAGCATCTATGGAGCGAAGGAAATAGGCGACGTTTCGGGCCGAAACCCTTCTTCAGACTGATGGGGGGTGGGGGGGGGAAGAAGGAAGGAAAGGGGGAGGAGGAGGAACCTGAGGGCGGGCGGATAGGAGGGTGGGAGGAGACAGCTAGAGGGTTAAGGAAGGGGAGGAGACAGCACGGGCTAGCAAATTTGGGAGAATTCAATGTTAATGCCATCCGGACTCAAGGTCCCCAGGCGGAATATGAGGTGCTGTTCCTCCAATTTCCGCTGTTGCTCACTCTGGCAATGGAGGAGACCCAGGACAGAGAGGTCGGATTGGGAATGGGAGGGGGAGTTGTAGTGCTGAGCCACCGGGAGGTCAGGTTGGTTATTGCAGACTGAGCGGAGGTGTTCGGCGAAACGATCGCCCAACCTACGCTTAGTCTCCCCGAATGAGAGGTACTATCTAAAGGTGTCAAGTTGGGAAAAGGGGAAGTACAAAGGGATCTGGGGGGTCCTTGTTCAACATTCTTTGAAAGTAAGCATGCAGGTACAGCAGGCAGTGAAGAATGCTAATGGCATGTTGGCCTTCATAACAAGAGGAGTTGAGTATAAGAGCAAATAGGTCCTTCTGCAGTTGTATAGGGTCATAGTGAGACCACACATGGAGTATTGTGTGCAGTTTTGATCCCGTAATTTGAGGAACGACATTGTTGCTATTGAGGGAGTGCAGCGTAGGTTTACAAGGTTAATTCCCAGGATGGCGGGCCTGTCATATGCTGAAAGAATGGAATGGCTGGGCTTGTACACTCTGGAGTTTAGAAGGATGAGAGGGAATCTTATTGAAACATATATGATTGTTAAGGGTTTGGACACGCTGGAGGCAGGAAACATGTTCCCGAAGTTGGAGCAGTCCAGTCCAGATGCCACAATTTAAGAATGAGAGGTAAGCCATTTAGAACGGTGAAGAGAGTTGTGACTGTGAAGTTTTCTGCCTTAGCGGGCGGTGGAGGCCAGTTCTCTGGATACTTTCAAGAGAGAGCTAGATAGAAACATAGAAAATAGGTGCAGGAGTAGGCCATTCGGCCCTTCGAGCCTGCACCACCATTCGATATGATCGTGGCTGATCATCCAACTCAGTATCCCATCCCTGCCTTCTCTCCATACTCCCTGATCCCTGTAACCACTTAAATATAGCCAATGAACTGTCCTCAACTACCTTCTGTGGCAGAGAATTACACAGATTCACCACTCTCTGTGTAAATTTGTTTTTTCTCATCTCGGTCCTAAAAGACTTCCCTCTTATCCTTAAACTGTGACCCCTAGTTCTGGACTTCCCCAACATTGGGAATAATCTTCTTGCATCTAGTCTGTCCAACCCCTTAAGAATTTTGTACGTTTCTATAAGATCCCCCCTCAATCTTCTAAATTCTAGCGAGTACAAGCCGGGTCTATCCAGTCTTTCTTCATATGAAAGTCCTGCCATCCCAGGAATCAGTCTGGTGAACCTTCTCTGTACTTCCTCGATGACAAGAATGACTTTCTTCAGATTAGGAGACCAAAACTGTACACATTAATCCAGGTGTGGTCTCACCAAGACCCTGTACAACTGCAGTAGAACCTCCCTGCTCTAGATAGGACTTAAAGATAGCGGAGTCAGGGCATATGGGAAGAAGGCAGGAATGGTTTAATCCTGTACCTATTGTCTATTGTCTGTTGTGTAGGGACAGGTGTTGCATCTCCTGTGGTTGCAGGGGAAATTGTGTGATGTATTTGCTTATATCCAAGAGTTATGCTCAAGACAAGGGTCTTGTGCTGTAAGCCAAGGTTCAGTGAAAATCCCCAAGTAGTTACACTCAAGTTTCTGTGTAAGTGTCAGATGTTTTTAAGAAGACAAAACTCCCAAGTGTAGCATGCAGCCATTAGTGAATATTACAGGATTAATACTAGTTCAGAATTGTAGTTTTCCACTTAAACCCCGTTGAATAATGCAGGCTTATTTTAAAATCTAGCTGGGTGAGACATTTAGACAAGTGAAATACTTTCTGGTTTTTGGTCAAGTGCCAAGTAAAAACTGATCTCTCTGCTCGAACTGAAGCAGTAATGTCGGCATCAAATTTTTTGGAATGCATGAGGTAAATATTCAACCACGTTCAAAATGTGTAGGAAGGAACTGCAGATGCTGGTTTACACCAGAGATGGACACAAAGTACTGGAGTAACACAGCAGGACAGGCAGCATCTCCGGAGAGAAGGAATGAATGAGTTTTCAGGTCGAGACACTTTGTGGGTTTGGTGATCTCAGTAGACTGCTCCATTTAGTTTGTGCAAATTGGGCCGTTCGGCCCCACTGATCAGTACCTCCTATCCTACTTGCCATGGTTAATGGTGGCAGGAGGAGTGAATGATTAGTTTTCCTTCTTAGGGTTCCTTTTACCAATCTGTTGCAAGAACAGCTGCGTCTAGCATTTATATATGCCTGAAGTAATCAACTACGCAATTTAATCTACAATGTTGTACACGTTCTTCTTCCTAACGTGTCTAATCTGATGTGCAACTATTTGGGCAGCATTGTGGCGCAGCGGTAGAGTTGCTGCCTTACAGCGCCAGAGACCCGGGGTCAATCCTGACCGGGGATGCTGCCTGTACCTTCTCCCTGTGACAGCGTGGGTTTTCTCCGGGTGCTCCGGTTTCCTCCCGCACTACACAGACTTACAGGTTTTCTAGGTTTATTGGCTACAGAAAATGTGTAACTTGTCCGTAGTGCGTAGGGTGGTGCTAGCGTACGGGGTGATCGCAGGTCGGTGCGGTCACGGTGGGCCAAAGGGCCTGTTTCTATGCTATATCTCGAAAGTCCAAATCAGCTTGTCTTAACTCATCTCATTCCCTTCCCCACCAAACCCTTTGTTAAAGTTAAAGATTGATAACCTGAGGTATAGAACATAGAACAGTACAACACAGGAACAGGCCCTTCAGCCCACAATGCCTGTGCTAAACATGACACCATTGCCAAACCTTATCTGCCTGCATATTATCATTATCCCTCCATTCCCTGCCTATCCAAAATCCTGTTAAATGCCACTGTTGTATCTGCCTCCACAACCACTGACAACACACTCAAGGTGCACTCTAACCTCTAATATCTTGCTCCACACATCTTTAAACTTTGCCCCACTCTCGTTAAAGCTATGCCCTCTAGTGTTCCATCTCTGTCCTGGGAAAAAGGGGCGGGCACGGTGGCACAGCAGCGGAGTTGCTGGCTTACACCGCTTGCAGTGCCAGAGACCCGGATTCGATCCAGACTACGGGTGCTGTCAGTACAGATTTCTACATTTTCCCCTTGACCAGCGTGGGTTTGTGGGTTAATTAGCTTGGTATAAACGTGAATTGTCACTAGTGTGTGCGGGGTAGTTTAATGCACTGGTATCGCTGGTTGACATGGACTCGGTGGGCTGAAGGGCCTAATTCTGTGCTGTATCTCTAAACTAAACAAAAAAAGGTTTTGACTGTCTGGTTAAAGATATGAGCACATGGGCTCACTGGTCTGAGGGCTGTAGAAAGAATCTTGCACTTTGCTGACTTTCACAAGCAATGTTAAACTGAGACCAACGAGGTAACGGCAATAGTTTGTTTTAGAGAGATGGCGTGTAAACAGGCCCTTCCACCCACCGAGTCCACGCCAACCAACGATCACCAGTACACTAGTCCTATATCCTTCACACTAGGGGCAATTTACAGACGTCAATTAACCTACCAACTGGCACATCTCTAGAATGTGGGAGGAAACCAGAGCACCCGAAGGAAACCCACGTGGGTCACAGGGAGAATGTACAAACTACAAGCACGCGTAGTCAGGATCGAACCCGGGTCTCTGGCACTGTAAGGCAGCAACTCTTAGTCTATCGCTGCGCCACCATGCCGATCAATTCACTTGATGCTAAGGAATGTTGTATGTTAGCCCTCTGCAAACTTTAAAACCCAAGGAGATGTTCCTTCTCCATTTGGCACATCAAGTCCTTTCCGTCATTCAATCATATCTGGATTGGCATGGCTTAGAACATCAGAACAACCCTCTGCTACTGCCACTAATTTCTCAGGGACTACAAAGGGAAAATGTACCCCAGTAATCCCTCTGTGTGTTTTATATCTGTCTGTTAAGGTGTTAATATTTGTCAAATATTGAATTGCATTCCAACAGTGGAGTCTTTAGGTTTATAGAGTTAAGTGTGAAACTGATAAAGCAGAAGTATTTTAGTGCCAGGAACAAACTACACACACTTTGACTATAGACAACTGTCGTTTGGTAAATGTCAAAAATATTCTGCCGCTTTTTAAGTATTTTTCCCCAACAAGGTACGATGGTGCAGCGGTAGAGTTGCTGCTTCACAGCGCCGGAGACCCGGGTACTGTCTGTACAGAGTTTGCATGTTCTCCCCATGACCCGCGTTGGTTCTCTACGGGTGCTCCGGTCTCCTCCCACACTCCAAAGACGTGCAGGTTTGTAGGTTAATTGGCTTTGGTAAAAAGTCCCCAGTGTGTAGGATAGTGCGTGTATACAGGTGAATGCTGGTCGGCGTGGATCGGTGGGCCAAAGGGCCCGTTGCCACACTGTATCTTAAAACAAAAACACTTGAGATTTAATATTGTTTGCCTTTTATTTCTTGACAGATCTAAGTATGATTAAGCCGACACCTTGTCCCCTGTCTTGATCAAATGAAGGGGGGAAATTGCCTTAGACTCTTCCCCACCTGCCCATCACTTCTGGAGTAAAAGAATCATGCTCGTAACTTTTGGAAACATCTTCCTTTAGTTTAGTTTCTACAAGTGGGTTTTAATTCAATGCAGATTTAATTTTCTCCTGTGAAGCATTATCTTGTCCATCACTTGGGTTTCATCTACGTTTTTCATTTCTTGAACTGTCAACAGTTTCATGTTGACAGCAAAGTTGGAGCTTGTGTGCATTGGCAATGTAGCTCTTTCATATAAGCAAGACACCAGCCAGACCATGAAGGAACAGAGTGCTGGAGTAACTCAGCAGGACTCTTCTTCAGGACCAGACATCAACATGACGTAGAAACATAGAAAATAGGTGCAGAAGTAGGCCATTCAGCCCATCGAGCCAGCACCGCCTTTCGATATGAATATCCAAAATCAAGAGTCAAGAGTCAAGAGTCAATTTAATTGTCATTTGGACCCCTGGAGGTCCAAACGAAATGCCGTTTCTGCAGCCATACATTACACACAAATAGACCCCAGACACAACATAATTACATTTTACATAAACATCCATCACATAGCTGTGATGGAAGGCCAAAAAAACTTATCTCTCCACTGCACTCTCCCCCCCCCGATGTCAGAGTCAAAGTCAAAGCCCCCGGCTGGCGATGGCGATTGTCCCGCGGCCATTGAAGCCACGCCGGGTGGTGCGAGGTCGCACACCGGGTCTTGGTGTTGGAGCCCCCGGTGTGCGCTCGCAAAGTCCCGCGGCCATTCCAGCCGCGCGGGGCAGTGGTGTCAGGCCCCGCTCCAGGAGCTCTTCAACCCCGCAACACGGGCGGGAGAAGTCGCCGTTGCAGGAGCCCCGAAAAGCGGTCTCCCTCCAGGGATCCGCGGGCTCCTGGTGCCGCCGCCCACAGACCCGCAGTAGCAGCCTCCGCATCAGCAGCAGCAGCGGCATCGGCAGCAGCAGCAGCAGCAGCAGCAGCGGCAGCAGCAGCAGCAGCGCTCCTCCACCGCTCCAACCGCTCCGGACTCGGCCAGCCCCGCGACGGCGACGGTGAGTTGTAGCACCAGAGTCCCCGGCTTCTTCCTGTTGGAGGCCGCTCCTCATTGCGGCCCCAACGACAACGGAAACCCGACGAGAAAAGGTCAGGTCTCCAGTGCAGGGAGAGATTTAAAAAGTTTCCCCCCCCCTCCCACCCCACCCCCACACCCCCACACACACACCCCAACAAAAAATAACAAAAATTACATTAAAACACAGACAGAAATAATAAAAACGCGGACAGACTGCAGAGGCCGCTGCTGGCCAGAGCCGCGCCGCCCACCGGATTATTACCCCATTCCTGCTATCTCCCCAAATCCCTTAATTCCGTTAGCCCTAAGAGCCACATCCAACTCTCTCTTGAAAACATCCAGTGAATTGGCCTCCACTGTTGTCTGTGGCAGTGAATTCCACAGATTTTCCATGTGAAAAAGTTATCCCTCATCTCAGTCCTAAATGGCCTAACCCGTTATTCTTAAACTGTGACCCCTGGTTCAGGACTCCGCCAACATCAGGAACATTGTTCCTGCATCTAGCCTGTTCAATCCTTTAAGAATTTTATAGCTTTCTATAAGATCCCCTCTCATTCTTCTCAATTCCAGCAACTTCAAGCCCAGTCGACACATTCTTTCATCATTTGTCAGTCCCGCCATCACGGGAATTAACCTGGTGAACCTACGCTACACTCCCTCAATAGCAAGAATGTCCTTCCTCAAATTAGGAAAGGTACAGAAGTGTGAAAATGCACACCTCCAGATTCAGGGATAGTTTCTTCCCAGCTGTTATCAGGCAACTGAATCATCCTACCACAACTAGAGAGCAGTGCTGAACTACTATCTACCTCATTGGTGACCCTCGGACTATCCTTGATCGGACTTTGCTGACTTTATCTTGCACTAAACGTTATTCCCTTACATAGTAACATAAAAACATAGAAACTAGGTGCAGGAGGAGGCCATTCGGCCCTTCGAGCCAGCACCGCCATTCATTGTGATCATGCTGATCGTCCCCAATCAATAACCCGTGCCTGCCTTATCCCCATATCCCTGGACTCCACTAGCGCCTTGAGCTTTATCGAACTCTCTCTTAAATCCATCCAGTACTTGGCCTCCACTTCCCTCTGTGGCAGGAATTCCATAAATTCACAACTCTCTGGGTGTTTTCTCACCTCAGTCTTAAATGACTTCCCCTTTATTCTAAGACTGTGGCCCTTGATTCTGGACTCGCCCAAATTTGGTAACATTTTTCCTGCATCTAGCTTGTCCAGTCCTTTCATAATTTATTTATTTCTATAAGATCCCCCTCATCCTTCTAAACTCTAGTGAAAACTATCCTAGTCTTTTCAATCTTTCCTCATATGACAGTTCCGCTATCCCAGTGATCAATCTCGTGAAACTACACCGCACTGCCTCAATCACAAGGATGTCCTTCCTCAAATTAGGAGACCAAAACTGTACACAATACTCCAGATGTGGTCTCATCAGAGCCCTATACAACTGCAGAAGAACCTCTTTACTCCAATACTGAAATCCTCTTGTTATGAAGGCCAACATTCCATTAGCTTTCTTCACTGCCTGCTGTACCTGTAAGCCAACTTTCAGTGACAAGGATGCCCAGGTCTCGCTGCACCTCCCCCTTACCTAACCTAACCCCATTGAGATAATAATCTGCCCCCTTGTTTTTGCCGCCAAAGTGGATAACCTCACATTTATCTATATTATACTGCATCTGTCACGCATCTGCCCACTCAATCAACCTGTCCAGGTCACCCTGCAACCTCCTAACATCCTCTTCACAGTTCACACTGCCACCCAGCTTTGTGTCATCGGCAAACTTGCTAGTGTTGCTCCTAATTCCCTCTTCCAAATCATTAATATATATGGTAAACAGTTGCGGCCCCTTGTGGCACTCCACTCGCCACTGCCTGCCATTCTGAAAAGGACCCGTTCACTCCTACTCTTTGCTTCCGGTCTGCCAACCTATTTCCTATCCATGTCAACACCCTACCCCCCATACCATGTGCTCTAATGTTGGTCACTAGTCTCCTGTGCAAGACCTTATCAAAAGCTTTCAGAAAGTCTAGATACACTACATCCACTGGCACCCCCTTCATCCATTTTAATTGTCACATCCTCAAAAAATCCCAGAAGATTAGGCCAAATTCCAGAAGATACCATGTTTGTAAACACTGTAAATGGCTCGATGGAGTACAGAGAAGGTTCACCAGACTGATTCCTGGAACGGCAGGACTTTCATATGATGAAAGACTCGGCTAGAATTTAGAAGATTGAGGGGGGATCTTATAGAAACTTACAAAATTCTTAAGCGGTTGGACAGGGTAGATGCAGGAAGATTGTTCCCAATGTTGGGGAAGTCCAGAACAAGAGGTCACAGTTTAAGGATAAGGGGGAAGTTTTTTAGGACCAAGATGTGAAAAAAAAATGTCACACAGAGAGTGGTGAATCTGTGGAATTCTCTGCCACAGAAGGTAGTTGAGGCAGTCCATTGGCTATATTTAAAAGGGAGTTAGATGTGGCCCTTGTGGCTAAAGGGATCAGGGGGTATGGAGAGAAGGTAGGTACAGGATACCGAGTTGGATGATCAGCCATGATCATATTGAATGGGGGTGCAGGCTCGATGGGCCAAATGGCCTCCCCCTGAACTTATTTTCTATGTTTCTATGATTGTAATCATGTCTTGTCTTTCTGCTGACTGTATTTAACATGCGACAAAAAGCTTTTCTCTGTACACGTCATAAACTCAACTCCTTGTGTTTAACTATTGAGTCCAGTTGGTTATAACCACTGTGACGGTCATATGGTGAAATGGTTTATTCCCTTCTGGGTCTGCCTTCCATTCGTAAGATCACAAGTTTGTAAACCATCATAATCAGAGGTGACCTCATAATGTGCCTGGCCGGTGACCTCACAGTGAACTGCATCTGTAACCATGAGAGACGGGCTCCATTCCATCTGTCAACTTGAAGCGGGTGCACCAAACCCATTCTGCCAGGCATTGAAACAGCCGGCAGCTACTAGAGTTCGAAACTCTAACCTTCACGGTGTGGATCAATAACCCAAGCAAGGAGTTTCGAGAATGCCGGTGGAAAAGGAGAGCGCCACGCAGACTTACAAAAGGAGATCTAAGGTAGATCTGAAACTGTAAATACACCAAGATAAAAGGTGAAGTGACTCAGCGGGTCTTATTCTTAAACTGTGACCCCTGGTTCTGGACTCCCCCTACATCGGGAACATAGGGACGTAGGGCTCTTCTGCCACCTCTGAGCTTTTCTTTATGGGGGAGAATCCTATCCATCCAGTGACAATCCTGTCTCCAATCTCCAACATTCCCCCAACCCCCCCCCCCCCCCCCCCCCCTTCCCCCTAGCCCCTACCCAGCCTTCTACCCTCTCTGGACCTTTTTATATCCACTGTTGGTGCAATAACTGGCTTGGCTTCTCTACTCCACTGGCCAACTCAAACCGGAAGTGTCTCAATGTGAAACGCCGAATGTCAGGCAACATCTGTGGAGAACACGGATAGATGGCGTTTCACAGAGTGCTGGAGTAACTCAGCGGGTCAGGCAGCATCTGTGGAGAACATGGATAGGTGACGTTTCACAGAGTGCTGGAGTAACTCAGCGGGTCAAGCAGCATCTCTGGAGAACATGGATAGGTGACTTTTCACAGGACAGTGAAGCTATTTGGAGGACTAGGGTGGGGGAGGGATGGAGAGAGAGAGGGAAAGCAAGGGTTATTTGAAGTTGGAGAAATCAATATTGATATCGCTGAATTGTAATCTGCCTGTCCCGCTGAGTTTCTCCAGCATTTTGGGTCTATCTTCAGTGCAAACCAGCATCAGCTGTTCCTGCACATTTTGTCTTGCCCACATTGACCACATCTACACTAGTTCCTCCTGCCTGCATTTGCTCCATACCTATCCTATCCATGTACCTGTCAAGAGTCAAGATTATTTTATTGTTATATATCACAAAATGAACAATTAAATACTGACTTACGATACGATAGAACATTATCTATCCCAGGAGGGAAATTGATCAGCCAACAGTCATAAAACACAAGATAAAGGCGGTTACGGTGTGCAGCGGTAGTGTTGCTGCCTTAAAGCGAATGCAGCGCCGGAGACCAAGGTTCGATCCCGATTACGGGTGCTGTCTATACGGAGTTTGTACCTTCTCCCCGTGACCTGCGTGGGTTTTCTCCGAGATCTTCGGTTTCCTCCCATAACCCAAGGACGTACAGGTTTGTAGGTTAATTGGCTTCAGTAATACCTGTATTGTAATTGTCCTTAGTGTGTGGAGTAGTGCAAGTGAACGGGATGATCGCTGATTAGTGTTAATGTGCGGGGATCGCTGGTCGGCACAGACGCGGTGGGCCGAAGGGCCTGTTTCCGCTCAACTAAACTAAACGAAACATGAAACATGAAATTAAAGTGACGAGTGGAAAGGATTGGGGATGTTCGAATATTGGAGAGGGATTGGGGGGTTGCCAGTCTACCCCACAACAGAAGGAGGTGGAGTTGTACAGTTTGATAGACACGGGGAAGCAGAATCTCCTGTGACGTTCTGTGCTGCATCTTGGTGGAACTCGTCTGTTGCTGAAGGTGCTCCTCAGTCTGTCATGGAGTGGGTTACATCGCAGCACAACGGATATGTAAACATATTGCACTGTAAAACCTTTACTAACAGCAAAAAAAGTTCAGTATATATTAGAGAAACAGACAATTAGTCCAAATAGTCCTGTCCAAATGTCTTCTAAATGCCATTGTACCAGCCTCCACTACTTACTCTGGCAGCTTGTTCCATACACCCACCTGCTGGGTGAAGGGGGTGAGTTACTTATGGTAGACAAACATGCTGGAGAAACTCAGCAGGTGAGGCAGCATCTAGATGCATACTGCCTCATCCGCTGAGTTTCTCCAGCATTTTTGTCTGCTTTCGATTTTTCCTGCATCTGCAGTTCTTTCTTAAACAAGGTAATTATGGTAGTGCTTTAGGAATGTTGGATGCAGAACAGCGTACAGCCGAGTCTTAAATGATGCCTCTGTAGAATAACTATTCAGTTTTGGACTATTTATGCTTTTATTGTTGATGGGGTGTGGACTACTTTTAATTTAAAATTCTTTTAAAATAGGGTTGTCAAAGCTTCACTTGTAAACGCAACTTTTTGCATCTTTGAACCATGAATTGGAGACCCAAAAATCTCTGTCGAATTGGTTATCAAAACTACCGAGTGCTCCCTGGAATGTCGCCAGCTCTTGGGAACATTTTCATTATAATTGTTCACTTTTCCTTCAAATTCGATTTTTTAAAAGAAAGGTTCAGCTTGTGAACTTCAAACAGCCTTTTTATTTTAAATATCCTTCGCAGACTCGATGGGCTGAAGGGCCAGTTTCTCTCTGCATCTCTAAAACTAAAACTAAACTCATACGCACGGATTGTTGTGGGAATTACTGAGACATGGCTGCAAGAGGGCCAGGGATGGGAACTGAATATTCAAGGGTATACCTCCTATCGAATAGACAGACAGGTGGGTAGAGGGGGAGGTAGCTCTGTAGGTGAAGAATGAAATTCAGTAAGGGGTGAAATTGAAACAGGAGATGTGGAGTCAGTGTGGATAGAACTAAGGAATTATAAGGGTAAAAATACCCTAATGGGACTAATAGACAGGCCCCCAAACAGTAGCCTGAATATAGGGTGCAAGTTGATTCATGAGTTAAAATTGGCATGTAGTAAAGGTACTGCTACGGTTGTTATGGGAGATTTGAACATGCAGGTAGACTGTGAAAATCAGATTGACCCTGGACCCCAAGAAAGGGAGTTTGTGGAGTGCCTCTGTGATGGATTCTTAGAGCAGCTTGTATTGGAGGCTTCCAGGGAGAAGGCAATTCTGGATTTAGAGTTATGTAATGAGCCGGATTTGATAAAGGAACTTGAGGTTAATGAGCCAATAGGAGGTAGTGACCATAATATGGTCAAGTTTAATAGTAAGATTAAACGAGAACTTACCAGTTTGAAGTTTGATCTTTATTTTGTGGAGGAACGTTGAGGGAATACGTGAAGAACCCCACTTACGACGCATGCGTGTCATCCTTCAAAGCAGCGGTGTGAGGTCACAGATACACTATAATGACCTAAGATAGTAAGATTATTAAAGAGATACCAGTTTAAGATATGACCATATGAGGGTGGGAGTGGAGGGCACGTATTCCCTCAACGTTCCTGCTCACAAAATAAAGATCAAACTTCAAACTGGTAAGTTCTTGTTTAATCTTACTATTTTACTTCGGAGTCACGTGAGTGACTACGTGAAGATTTCAAAGCTCTGTGACCTCATGCCGTGGAACGAGTCCATGCTTCACAACTGCCTTGGTAGTTGGGGAGAAATTGTTACTGATATTCAAGAAATACATTCATACCAATATTTTAAAACATAAATGATAAATAATATTTATTAAATAAATTCATAAACCTTGTAAGCTTCAGGTATAAATTATATGGAACTTAAAATTTTCCCCGAAAACGTTTCTTCTTTTCTAACTGGTTTGTTGTAAAATCTGTGAAACGTTTTCTCTGATGACCATCCTGCAGTTCTGAGGATTTGGTCCATCGGTACCTCAAGGCGATTAGCTGCCGATGTAGCTGCAGCCCTGGTGGAGTGAGATTTGAATACATTAGTGTCCACTCCTGCCTGAATTAAGCCATATCTCAGCCACCGTAAAATGGTCTGTCGAGACTCTATGGTGCGGCTTCTTATGGCTAATCAAAAGAGCCTTTTCATTGCCTCTGAAAGTTCTTGTTCTGTCAATATATAACACAATGTGTTTCACTACACAGAGGCATTCGTCCTGCGGATAGGCTATAAATTCTATGACCTGACCCGCTGATCCTGGTCTATTTTGCTTAATAAGGTCCTGGATCACGAATATCAAACTTCCTGTCGCCTCAGTGAAGCTATCCAATCTTAATTTCTGCAATGACTGGACCATTTGCACTGTGACCAGCGCCATTAGCATTACCATTTTCATAGTGAGTTTGTTCAGCATTAACGCTGTAGCCGGTGACCAATTCCTTAACATGGTTAGGACCACACTCACATCCCAGATTTGGCTATATCTAGACCTTGGTGGGTTTGTGTTAAAGATGCCTCGTAACAGTTTTACTACTAGAGGATGTGAGCCCACAGCCTGTCTTTCTGTGCCTTCCCATAAATAACTCGACAAAGCACTCCTAGCACTATTCACCGTGCTGTAACTAAGTCCTTCATAGTGCAGGCTTGTGAGTAATTCTAGCACAGCTGGAACATCCATCTTTCTGTGGTCCAGACTGTTATCCAGGCAATACTTAGTCCA
This sequence comes from Leucoraja ocellata, assembly GCA_036785375.1. Classification (NCBI taxonomy): domain Eukaryota; kingdom Metazoa; phylum Chordata; class Chondrichthyes; order Rajiformes; family Rajidae; genus Leucoraja; species Leucoraja ocellata. The sequence continues at coordinate 67,806 of JAWMAR010002155.1, forward strand.
TTTCTTAATATGACATAAATACCGTTTTTGAGTCGAAGTTCTCTGTGCTGCTGTGATCATGTCCACAGTTCTATCAGATAGACCCATATCCCGAAGCGGTTCTTTCAGAGTCTACAAACCAATAAATTCAGATAATTATGGCAAGGTTGGCTGTCCTGAGTCACCGGATGTACCAGCAACTGAGGACTGTGTCTTAAAATAATATATGGTGATAGCACCAAATCCTGTAACACCGAGAACCATGGTTGGGTAGGCCAATCCGGTACTATAAGAATCCCAGATGCCGAATCTAGTTGAATTTTCCGTAGTACCCGATTGATGAGGCAGAAAGGAGGAAATGCATAAATGAACCATTTCCCCCAGTGCAGTGAGAATGCATCTGTAGCTTCTGCCCCTGGATCTGGTTCCCATGATATATACCTTGGCAACTGATGATTTAATCTGGATGCAAAAAGATCAATATTCGGCATTCCATACTTTGCTGTGATTTCAGCAAATATCGTTCTATCTAACATCCATTCCGTATTTTCATTAAATTTTCATGACCTGGCGTCTGCCACTGAATTAAGTATCCCTGGTAGATACGTAGCCGATAACCAAATATTCCTTTGGATACACCATTGCCAAATAGAGTTTGCCAATTCATCACAGGATGTTGATATATTTCCACCCATATGATGTATATATGCCACCACCGTGGTATTATCTATCTGCAATCTAACATGCTGGTGATTCATTCCCGAGCAATAAGATTTAAGACCATAAAAGGCACTCAACATTTCTAAGTAATTTATACCCTTAGTGTTAAGTAGGTTAGTTTCTTGTATATTCCATCTTCCTCCACAGCTCGAGATGGTATCTGTTGCACCCCAACCAATCGCACTGGCATCTGTTTGTAATACAATAGATGGGTTTAGAATAACTATTGGGTTGGAGCTATATTTCACATTGTGTTCCCACCATTGTAGTTCTTTTATGGCTCCTATTGTTAGCTCCATTGGCCTATCAAAATGGCCTCTATTATTTTTGAGTGCTCTAATTTTTTCTCTCTGTAAATTTTGGTAATGTAATCGTCCAAATTGAATGGCAGGAAACGTGGCTATAATTTTCTCAATAATCCTGGCTACCCATCTAATGGATGGTTTAAAGGTATTAATAAGCTCTGTGCAATCCTTTTGTAACTCCGTAGCTTTCCCTATAGGTAAAGTTACTAACATATCGAGTGTGTTAATGGTGAACCCTAAGTAATCAATAGTAGTAGATGGTGTTAATATTGACTTAATTGGATGGATAATGAATCTCAGATGTTCCATCAATTGTATTGTGGCAACCACTGCCTTACTAGCCAATTCATAAGTTTTCCCCACAATAAAGATATCATCCAAATATGCCATTACTCTATAGTTTTGTTGTCTAAGCAATGCCAAGGCTGGTTTAAGAATTTTTGTGAATAATCTAGGGGCTGACGTTAGCCCGTTTGGTAGCGCTTTGTATTGCCAAAGCTGACCCATCCAGTTAAATTTTAAAAACCGCCTGTGTTCACTTCTGATGGGTACCGTATAGTAAGCATCTTGAAGATCAATACTTGCCATAAAGTAGCCCGCTAAAACTAACTCTGTAGCAGTGCTAAAAGTATCCATTTTAAAATGAACATATTGCACAAAATTGTTAAGCGTTGATAAATCAATAATAATACGGCAACCCCCATCTTTTTTACGTCTAATAAATATGTTTGAGACAAATTCCTGTTCATGTTTGGTTATTTCAATTACTCTTTTAGTGAACAACCTTTGTAGTTCAATATGAGCTTTAGCTTGTTCTAATTTGGTAAGCATGTAAATTCTGTCCGGTGTATGTTGTACTGGAGGGTTTCGTATGAGTATAAACTCTATCAGATATCCCTTAATACTGCTAAGGATATATCTATCCATAGTTAAATTACACCATGCTTCCAAATGAAATTGCAACCTCCCTCCAAGTTCCGTGCTCCTTATTAATTCTGGAGGCACAGACCCACCTACCTCCATGGTTATCGGTGGAAATTTAGTTACTTTCTTGGTTTCAACCGAGGTTGCGGAGGGCCTTGAGGTTGAGGGTGGGGTAGATGTTGAAGTGGAGGCTTGCGCATTTTCCATTGTGGGCGTCCCGGGCCAACCCCTAAAAAAGGACGCTGCTGCTGGTTACCTCTGGCCTCGCTCCAATTTCTCGTACTATAAGTATTAGTACTCCCTTTTTTAGGAGGCCCATAAGGATGATATCGTTTGCCGAGATATCCTTTGGTCGCTCTGATTAGGCCCAAAGTTTTGGCCTCCTCTTCCAAATCTTTGACGTTTCGACAGGTCACCCCCAAACAACAAGGTTTGGGGTTTTATAGCTTTCTGCTTGCACAGGATTGCAAACTTTGGATCCAGAGCTGGCTGAATAGCCCCCTTCCTAATATTATTAAGTTAACCATATAACCATATAACAATTACAGCACGGAAACAGGCCATCTCGGCCCTACAAGTCCATGCCGAACAAATTTTGTTCCCCTTAGTCCCACCTGCCTGCACTCGTACCATAACCCTCCATTCCCTTCTCATCCATATGCCTATCCAATTTATTTTTAAATGATACCATGAACCTACCTCCACCACTTCCACTGGGAGCTCATTCCACACCGCCACCACTCTCTGCGTAAAGAAGTTCCCCCTCATATTACCCCTAAACTTCTGTCCCTTAAGTTCAAATTGAACGTTGCAAAAAAGTGCTAAAGCATCTTTATGGTCATTCGTCATATCTACGTGCTCTAGCGTACGTCCAAGGCTGTTATGCCCGCCGAGAGACCTTTAAGAGCGTTTTGTATTTTTATAACCTGACTCCTGATTGCCTGACCAACGTGTCTCCAAATACTTCTGTTAACACTGGCCACATTCAGAGGCGCACAATTTCCCGGAGGTAAATGTCTTGCCAATACCTCAGCAAAGGTATTGGTTTGCAGGTGATGAGTAGACATGTACTCAATGCTGGCAGCCATCCTGGCCTCTAGATCTTTGCCAGTCTGTTCTTGCAGAAAGTATTTCCCCACCATGTCCAGCAACTTGGTTCCCTCGTCCTCCATATGGGAATGTGGCTCCGACTATAGTTCAGAGTCTGACTCAGGCAACCCTTCAACACCCTCTTCCGAGGAGGATGAAATGTCCAGCAGCCTTTTCTGGCAATCTGCTGAGGGACTTACACCTTTGCCACTGTGGCTATCATCCATATTCTGGAGCCTGCCACTCTGGAGAAGTTCCTCCAACAACCGCTCCAGCCGACATACGTGCTCTCGGGCACTAGTCGATCGCGGGTGTTTAATTTTATCCAACCGCTCCTGCCGACTTTCGTGCTCTCGGGCACTAGTCGCACGCGGTTTTTTCCGCAGCCGGTCCCCATGCCTACGGGCACTGGTTGCTCCCGGCCACCCCATGTAATTATGCCGTTGTTCGCAGTCCCGGTACTCCCCGGAACTTGTTGCTGACGGCCGAACATGCTGCAGCCACTCGTACCGCTTTCCCAGCTCTGCAGAGGTGGCCGCTGCTGGCTACTCTATATCCTGCAGCTGCTCATCCTTACTCCGGTATAGATAAGAATTATCCGGCGACTTCTCCACATCACTTTCGCAGTGATAGGTTTTTCGTGTTGCCTTCCCGCCCGGTCTATAATTTGTTTTTCCCGGCGCGGGGTTTAAATCTGGCACAGCTGTCTCAGTACAAGCTGCCTGTGCCGGCGGCTGCTGCTGCGGGTCCCCGGCACCTTCGCCGCTGACGTCCTGCAGCTTCTTCACAGCCTTTCTGCGTGTTGCTCTGTCCATTTCCTATACAGGGTGAAATGCAGAGTCACTTACCTGCCGTCCGTCGGCTTTTTCAGTTCTCCCGTTCAAGGGGACGTCCTCCCCAGGTGCGCCGTGTTCAATGTGTGTATGCGATATGACACACATGCGTCGTAAGCGGGGTTCTTCACGTAGTCACTCACGTGACTCCGAAGTAAAATCTACAATTGTAGAGGGAGAAGGGTAAATTGGTGGTGTCAGTGTTACAGTTGAATAAAGGGGACTATGGGGCCATGAGGGAGGAGCTGGCCAAAGTTGACTGGAAAGATACCCTAGCAGGGATGACAGTGGAACAACAATGGCAGGTATTTCTGGGAATAATAATAATAATAATGGTGCAGGATCAGTTCATTCCAAAGAGGAAGAAAGATTCCAATTGGAGTAAGGGGCGACCGTGGCTGACAAGGGACGTCACGGACAGTATAAAAATAAAAGAGAAGTACAAAGATGAGCGGGAAGCAAGAGGATTGGGTAATGTTTATGGAGCAACAGAAGATAACTAAAAAGGCAATAAAGGGACAAAAGATGATGTACGAAAGTAAGCTAGCCAAGAATATAAAGGAGAATAGTAAAAGCTTCTTTAAGTATGTGAAGAGGAAAACATAGTTAAGACCAAAGTTGGACTTAAAGACTGAAAAAGGTGAATTTATTATGGGGAACAAGGAAATGGCAGATGAGGTTAACAGGTACTTCGGATCTGTCTTAACTGAGGAGGTCACAAACAATATTTGTGATATACTAGTGGCCAGAGGATTTGGGGTGACGGGGGAACTGAAGGAAATCCACATTAGGCAGGAAATGGTGTTAGGTGTTCTGATGGGACTGAAGGTTGATAAATCCCCAGGGCCTAGTGGTCTGCATCCCAGGGTCCCAGGATGTGGCGCTAGAAATAGTGGATGCATTGGTGATCATTTTTCAATGTTCAGTAGATTCAGGATCAGTTCCTGTGGATTGGTGGGTAGCTAATGTTATCCCACTTTTTAAGAAATGCAGGAGAGAAAACAGTGAATTATAAAGAATTATAAAATAATTTTTAAGAAGGGAGGGAGGGAGAAAACGGGGAATTACAGACCAGTTAGTCTAACATCGGTAGTGGGGAAACTGCTAGAGTCAGTTATTAAAGATGGGATAGCAGCACATTTGGAAAGTGGTGAAATCATTGGACAAAGTCAGCATGGATTTATGAAAGGCAAATCATGTCTGACGAATCTTATAGAGTTTTTCGAGAATGTAATTAGTAAAGTGGATAAGGGAGAAGCAGTGGATGTGTTATATCGGAACTTTCAGAAGGCTTTCGACAAGGTCCCAGATAAGAGATTAGAATACAAACGTAAGGCACACGGTATTGGGGGTTCAGTATTGATGTGGATAGAGAACTGGTTGGCAGACAGGAAGCAAAGAATAGGAGTAAACGGGTCCTTTTCAGAAAGGCAGGCAGTGACTAGTGGGGTACCACAAGGCTGGGACCTCATCTATTCACAATATACTGTATATTAATGATTTCGACAAGGGAATTGAATGCAACATCTCCAAGTTTGCGGATGACACGAAGCTGGGGTGCAGTGTTAGAAACATTTAGATAATAGTCTGCTTTCCAGTTTTTGCCACCAAAATGGATAACCTCACATTTATCCACATTATACTGCATCTGCCAAACATTTGCCCACTCACCCAGCCTATCCAAGTCACCTTGCAGTCTCCTAGCATCCTCCTCACAGCTAACACTGCCGCCCAGCTTAGTGTCATCCGCAAACTTCGAGATATTGCCATCAATTCCCTCATCCAGATCATTAATATATATTGTAAATGGCTGAGGTCCCAGCACTGAGCTAGCTGTGTTAGCTGTGAGGAAGATTCTAGGAGGCCGTAAGGCAACTTGGATAGGTTGGGTGAGTGGGCAAATGCATGGCAAATGCAGTATAATGTGGATAAATGTGAGGTTATCCACTTTGGTGGCAAAAACATGTAAGTAGACTATTATCTGAATGGTGGCCGATTAGGAAAAGGGGAGATGTAACAAGACCTGGGTGTCATGGTACACCAGTCATTGAAAGTAGGCATGCAGGTGCAGCAGGCAGTGAAGAAAGTGAATGGTATGTTAGCATTCATAGCAAAAGGATTTGAGTATAGGAGCAGGGAGGTTCTATTGCAGTTGTACAGGGTCTTGGTGAGACCATACCTGGAATTTTGCGTACAGTTTATGTCTACTAATCTGAGGAAATACATTCTTGCCATAGAGAAGGTTGTACAGAGAAGGTTCACCAGACTAATTCCTGGGATGTCAGGTCTTTCATATGAAGAAAGATTGGATAGACTCGGCTTGTACCCACTAGAATTTAGAAGATTAAGGGGAATCTTATAGAAACATTCAAAATTCTTAAGGGGTTGGACAGGCTAGATGTAGGAAGATTGTTCCCGATGTTGGGGAAGTCCAGAACAAGGGGTCACAGTTTAATGATAAGGGGAAATCTTTTAGGACCAAGATGAGAAAAACATTTTTCACACAGAGAGTGGTGAATCTGTGGAATTCTCTGCCACAGAAGGTAGTTGAGGCCAGTTCATTGGCTATATTTAAGAGGGAGTTAGATGTGGCCCTTGTGGCTAAAGGGGTCAGGGGGTATGGAGAGAAGGCAGATACAGGATACTGAGTTGGATGGTCAGCCATGATCATATTGAATGGCGGTGCAGGCTCGAAGGGCCGAATGGCCTACTCCTGCACCTATTTTCTATGTTTCTATGTTTCTATAGACCAGTTAGCCTGACATCGGTGGTGGGAAAGATGCTGGAGTCAATTATGAAAGATGAAATAGCGGCACATTTGCCGACACAGGATCGGTCCAAGTCAGCATGGATTTACGAAGGGGAAATCATGCTTGACATCTTCTGGAATTTTTTGAAGATGTAAATAGGAAAAGTTGCAAGGGTTCCTGGGGGTTTGTAGGTGGTTGCCGGAGGTTGCAGCTAGTGGAAGCAGGTAGGGAGACTGACAAAAACCTCCGGGAACCGCACGGAAACCTTGGGTGGGGCACAAAGTCTCTAGAGGTTTCCGTTCAGGTTTTCTAAGTGGAACAGGGGCATAACATTAGCAAATGTGCAGATGACACAAAGCTGGGTGGCAGCGTGAACTGTGAGGATGAAGCTATGAGAATGCAGGGTGACTTGGACAGGTTGGGGGAGTGGGCAGATGCATGGCAGATGAAGTTTAATGTGGTTAAATGTGAGGTTATCTACTTTGGTATAAAAAAAAGAAAAGCAGATTACTATCCAAATGGCGTCAAGTTGGGAAAAGGGGAAGTACAAAGGGATCTGGGGGTCCTTGTTCATCAGTCTATGAAAGCAAGCATGCAGGTACAGCAGACAGTGAAGAAAGCAAATGGCACGTTGGCCTTCATAACAAGAGGAGTTGGGTATAGGAGCAAAGAGGTCCTTCAGCAGCTGTATAGGGGCCTTGTGAGACCACACATGGAGTATTGTGGGCAGTTTTGATCCCGTCATTTGAGGAAAGACATTCTTGCTATTGAGGGAGTGCAGCGTAGATTTACAAGGTTAATTCCCGGGATGGCGGGACTGTCATATGCTGAGAGAATGGAGCGGCTGGGTTTGTACACTCTGGAGTTTAGAAGGATGAGAAGAGATATTATTGAAACACATAAGATTTTTAAAGGTTTGGACACGCTGGAGGCAGGAAACATGTTCCCAATGTTGGAGGAGTCCAGATCCTGAGGCAACAGTTTAAGAATTAGAGGTAAGCCATTTAGAATGGAGACGAGGAAACAATTTTTCTCACAGAGAGTTGTGACTGTGGAATTTTCTGCCTCAGCGTGCGGTGGAGGCCGGTTCTCTGGATACTTTCAAGAGAGAGCTGGATAGGGCGCTTAAAGAAAGCAGTCAGGGGATATAGGAAGAAGGCAGGAATGGGGTACTCCTGCACCAATTGTCTGTTGTCTATTGTCTGTTGTGTAGGGACAGGTGTTCGATCTCCTGTAGTTGCAGGGGAAATTTTGTAATGTACGTGCTTAAATCCAAGAGTTATGCTCAAGACAAGGGTCTTGTGCTGTAAGCCAAGGTTCAGTGAATTTCCCCAAGTCATTGCACTCAAGTGTGTTTCTGTGTAAGTGACAGATGTTTTTCAGAAGACAAAACTCCCAAGTGTAGCATGCAGCCATTAGTGACTAATACAGGATTAATCCTAGTTCAGAATGTAGTTTTCCACTTAAACCCGGTTGAATAATGCAGGCTTATTTTTAAAATCTAGCTGGGCGAGACATTTAGACAAGTAAAATACCTTCTGGTTTTTGGTCAAGTGCCAAGTAAAAACTGAGCTCTCTGCTTCGAACTGAAGCAGTAATGTCGGCATCAAATCTTTTGGAATGCATGAGGAAAACATTCAAATCACGTTCAAAATGTGTAGGAAGGAACTGCAGATGCTGGTTTACACCAGAGATAGACACAAAGTACTGGAGTAACTGAGCGGGAAAGGCAGAATCTCTGGAGAGAAGGAATGAATGAGTTTTCAGGTCAAGACACTTTGTGGGTTTTGGGGACCCCAGTAGACTGCACCATTTAGTTTGTGTAAATCAGGCCATTCGGCCCCACTGATCTGTACTTCCTATCCTACTTGCCAAGGTTAATGGTGGCAGGAGGAGTGAATGATTAGTTTTCCTTCTTAGGGTTCCTTTTACCAATCTGTTGCAAGAACAGCTGCGGCGTCTAGCATTTATATATGCCTGAAGTAATCGAACTCCGCAATTGAATCTACAATTTGTACACGTTCTTCTCCTAACGTGTCTAATCTGATGTGCAACTATTTGGGCAGCACGGTGGGAGCAGCGGTAGAGTTGCTGCCTTACAGCGTCAGAGACCCGGGGTCAATCCTGACCGGGGATGCTGCCTGTACCTTCTCCCTGTGACACTGTGGGTTTTCTCCGGGTGCTCCGGTTTCCTCCCGCACTCCACAGACCTACAGGTTTCTAGGTTAATTGGCTTCAGAAAATGTGTAACTTGTCCCTAGTGCATAGGGTGGTGCTAGCGTACGGGGTGATCGCGGGTTGGTGCGGTTGTGGTGGGCCGAAGGGCCTGTTTCCACGCTATATCTCAAAAGTCCAAATCAGCTTGTCTTAACTCATCTCATTCCCTTCCCCACCAAACCCTTTGTTAAAGTTAAAATTGATAACCTGAGGTATAGAACATAGAACAGTACAACACAGGAACAGGCCTTCGGCCCACAATGCCTGTGCTCAACATGACACCACTGCCAACTCTTATCTGCCTGCACATTATCATTATCCCTCCATTTCCCTGCCTATCCACAATCCTGTTAAATGCCACTGTTGTATCTGCTCCACAACCACTGACAACACACTCAAGGTGCACTCTAACCTCGAATAACTTGCACCACACATCTTTAACTTTGCCCCACTCTCGTTAAAGCTATGCCTCTAGTATTCTATCTCTGTCCTGGGAAAAAGAGGCGGGCACGATGGTGCAGCGGTAGAGTTCCTGGCTTAAACCCCCTTTTCACGGTGCGACTTGACGCAAGAGGTAACCAGAGTTTGACATCGTGGGAACCTCGTGCGGTAACAATACGGCATTCGTGGACCACCGTAGCGCTAACGGCAGCTAATCGTGTACCTTGGGTACTCGGGAGAAAATTCAAAACATGTTTGAATTTGTCCAAGAGTGTCTTGTGCACTTGTGGTTGAGCATTGCAACATTTTATGAACGAAGTGTCCCGTGCGATATCCGTAGTAACTCTTGCGGTCACCGTGGGAACTCCTGCCAACGGTGAACCCGGAGGTTGGATAGAGTGAATCCAGCCAGTTTGCTATTTACATACAAATCTAATAAAACTAGCTAAGCATTTCATTAATGTCAGTGTGTCTCTTTTGTCTGAAAGCAGTTTCTAACTGGAGGAACTCCGCGTGCCAGGCATCTATGGAACGAAGGAAATAGACAACGTTTCGGCCCCGCTGCACCCGCTGAGTTTCTCCAGCATTCGTGTGTGTAGGTGGGAGTTGGGGTGAGGGGGGGGGGGAGAGACATAAGGCAGCCTGAAGAATGGGTCTCTGTCCATTTCTCTCCGTAGATGCTGTCTGGCCCGCGGAGTTCATCCATTCATGCCTGTGTGAGAGAGAGGGAGGGAGAGAGAGAGAGAGAGAGAGAGAGAGAGAGAGAGAGGCAGTCCTGGTCAGTCCTTTGAAGATAGACACCAGTTGCTTGAAGCAACTCAGCGGGACAGGCAGCATCTCTGGAGAGAAGGAACGTAAATGCTGCCTGGCCCGCGGAGTTCCTCCATTCATGCCTGTGTGAGAGTGAGGGAGGGGGAGTGTGAACAAGGCTCTCGACCCGAAACGCCACCCGTTCCTTCTCTCCAGAGATGCTGCCTGTCCCGCTGAGTTGCTCCAAGCAACTGGTGTCTATCTTCAAAGGACTGACCAGGACTGCCTCTCTCTCTCTCTCTCCCTCCCTCCCTCTCACACAGGCATGAATGGAGGAACTCCGCGGGTGCAGCAGCATCTAGAGAGAGAGAGAGAGAGAGAGAGAGAGAGAGAGAGAGAGAGAGAGAGAGAGAGAGAGAGAGAGAGAGAGAGAGAGAGAGAGAGAGAGAGAGAGAGAGAGAGAGAGAGAGATAATCACACTACAGCCACGATGTTGATTCGGAAAGATCGGGAGACGGACAAGTCACTTGCACAAATGACAGAATTGCCGAGTACCGTGGGAACTCTTTACTCTACCCCCGTTATATCGTGTGATATCGTGCTAGACCACGACCACTCCACTCTGGCTACATCTTGCGTCAAGTCGCCCCGTGAAAACTAGCCATGTTACACATTACACCGCTTGCAGTGCCAGAGACCCGGGTCGATCCTGACAACGGGTGCTGTCAGAACAGATTTGTACATTTTTCCATTGACCTGCGTGGGGTTTTTCCGAGATCTCTGTTTCCTCCCACAATCCAAAGACAATGCAGGTTTGTGGTTAATTAGCTTGGTATAAACGTAAATTGTCCCTAGGTGTGCGGGGTAGTTTAATGCACGGGTATCGCTGGTTGACATGGACTCGGTGGGCTGAAGGGCCTGATTCTGTGCTGTATCTCTAAACTAAAAAATGTTCTGACTGTCTGGTTCAGATATGAAACACATGGGCTCACTGGTCTGAGGGCTGTAGAAATAATCTTGTACTTTGCTGACTTTCACAAGCAATGTTTAAACTGAGACAAACGAGGTAACGGGCAATAGTTTGTTTTAGAGAGATGGCGTGAAAACAGGCCCTTCCGCCCACCGATTCCACGCCAACCAACGATCACCGGTACACTAGTCCTATATCCTTCACACTAGGGGCAATTTACAGACATCAATTAGCCTACAAACCGGCACCATCTCTAGAATGTGGGAGGAAACCAGAGCACCCGAAGGAAACCCACATGGGTCACAGGGAGAACGTAGAAACTACAAGCACGTGTAGTCAGGATCGAACCCGGGTCTCTGGCACTGTAAGGCAGCATACTCATAGTCTATCGCTGCGCCATCATGCCGATCAATTCACTTGATGCTAAGGAAGTTGTATGTTAGCCCTCTGCAAACTTTAAAACCCAATGAGATGTTCCTTCTCCATTTGGCACATCAAGACCTCTCCGTCATTCAATCATATCTGGAATTGGCATGGCTTAGACATCAGAACAAACCTCTGCCACTGCCACTGATTCCACAGGGACCATGAAGACAAAAGCACTCCAGTATTCCCTCTGTGTGCTTTATATCTGTCTGTTAAGGTGTTCAGATTTGTCAAATATTGAAATGCATTCCAACAGTGGAGTCTTTAGGTTATAGAGTTAAGTGTGAAACTGATAAAGCAGAAGTATATTTGTGCCAGGAACAAACTACACACGCTTTGACTATAGACAACTCTCATTTGGTAAACGTTAAAAATATTCTGCTGCTTTTTAAGTATGTTTCCCCAACAAGGTACGATGGTGCAGCAGTAGAGTTGCTGCCTCACAGCGCCGGAGGACCCGGGTGCTGTCTGTACAGAGTTTGCACGTTCTCCCCGTGACCTGCGTGGGTTTTCTCCGGGTGCTCTGGTTCCTCCCACACTCCAAGACGTACAGGTTTGTAGGTTAATTGGCTTTGGTAAAAAATCCCCAGTGTTGTAGGATAGTGCGTGTATACAGGTGAATGCTGTATGATTAAGCTGACCCCTTGTCCCCTGTGTTGTTCAAATGAAGGGGAGTAATTTCATAGACTCTCCCCCACCTGCCCTTCACTTCTGGAGTAATAGAATCAAGCTTGTAACTTTTGGAAACATCTTCCTTTAGTTTAGTTTCTACAAGTGGGTCTTAATTCAATGCAGATTTAATTTTCTCCTGTGAAGCATTATCTTGGCCATCACTCGGGTTTCATCAACGTTTTTCATTTCTTGAACTGTCAACAGTTTCATGTTAACAGCAAAGTTGGAGCTTGTGTGCATTGGCAATGTAACTCCTTCATATAAGCAAGACACCAGCCAGACCATGAAGGAACAGAGTCCTGGAGTAACTCAGCGGGACTCTTCTTCAGGACCAGACATCACGTGTGCTGGTCTCAACATGACGTAGAAACATAGAAAATAGGTGCAGGAGTAGGCCATTCAGCCCATCGAGCCAGCACAGCCTTTAGATATCATTTTCCAAAATCAATACCCCATTCCTGCTATCTCCCCAAATCCCTTAATTCCGTTAGCCCTAAGAGCCACATCCAACTCTCTCTTGAAAACATCCAGTGAATTGGCCACCACTGTCTTCTGTGGCAGAGAATTCCACACATTTTCCGTGTGAAAAAGTTATCCCTCATCTCAGTCCTAAATGGCCTAACCCGTTATCTTAAACTGTGACCCCTGGTTCGGGCTACATCGGGAACTGCATCTAGCCTGTTCAATCCTTCTCTCATTCTTCTCAATTCCAGCAAATTCAAGCCCAGTCGACACATTCTTTCATCACTTGTCAGTCCCGCCATCATGGGAATTAACCTGGTGAACCTACGCTACACTCCCTCAATAGCAAGATGTCCTTCCTCAAATTAGGAAAGGTACAGAAGTATGAAAATGCACACCTCCAGATTCAGGGATAGTTTCTTCCCAGCTGTTATCAGGCAACTGAATCATCCTACCACAACTAGAGAGCAGTGCTGAACTACTATCTACCTCATTGGTGACCCTCGGACTATCCTTGAACGGACTTTGCTGACTTTATCTTGCACTAAACGTTATTCCCTTACATAGAAACATAAAAACATAGAAACTAGGTGCAGGAGGAGGCCATTCGGCCCTTCGAGCCAGCACCGCCATTCATGGTGATCATGCTGATCGTCCCCAATCAATAACCTGTGCCTGCCTTATCCCCATATCCCTGGACTCCACTAGTGCCTTGAGCTTTATCGAACTCTTTCTTAAATCCATCCAGTACTTGGCCTCCACTGCCCTCTGTGGCAGGAAATTGTAGCTTGTCCAGTCCTTTCATAATTTATTTATTTCTATAAGAACCCCCTCATCCTTCTAAACTCTAGTGAAAACAATCCTAGTCTTTTCAATCTTTCCTCATATGACAGTCCGCCATCCCAGGGATCAATCTCGAGAAACTACGCTGCACTGCCTCAATCACAAGGATGTCCTTCCTCAAATTAGGAGACCAAAACTGTACACAATACTCCAGATGTGGTCTCATCAGAGCCCTATACAACTGCAGAAGAACCTCTTACCCCTATACTGAAATCCTCTTGTTATGAAGGCCAATATTCCATTAGCTTTCTTCGCTGCCTGCTGTACCAGTAAGCCAACTTTCAGTGACCGGTGTACAAGGATGCCCAGGTCTCGCTGCACCTCCCCCTTACCTAACCTAACCCCGTTTGAGATAATAGTCTTCCCCCTTGTTTTTGCCACCAAAGTGGATAACCTCACATTTATCTATATTATACTGCATCTGCCACGCATCTGCCCACTCACTCAACCTGTCCAGGTCACCCTTGCAACCTCCTAACATCCTCTTCACAGCTCACTCTGCCACCCAAGCTTTGTGTCATCCGCAAACTTGCTAGTGTTGCTCCTAATTCCCTCGTCCAAATCATTAATATATATGGTAAACAGTTCCGGCCCCAACACTGAGCCTTGCGGCACTCCACTCGCTACTGCCTGCCATTCTGAAAAGGACCCGTTCACTCCTACTCTTTGCTTCCGGTCTGCCAACCAATTTTCTATCCATATCAACACCCTACCCCCAATACCATGTGCTCTAATGTTGGTCACTAGTCTCCCGTGCGGGACCTTATCAAAGGCTTTCTGAAAGTCTAGATACACTACATCCACTGGCTCCCCTTCATCCATTTTACTTGTCACATCCTCAAAAAATTCCAGAATATTAGTTTAAATTCCAGAAGTTACCATGTATGTGTACACTGTAAATGGCTCGAGGGAGTACAGAGAAGGTTCACCAGAATGATTCCTGCGATGGCGGGACTTTCATATGAAGAGAGACTAAGAATAATAATAATAAATTTTATTTATGGGCGCCTTTCAAGAGTCTCAAGGACACCTTACAAAAATTTAGCAGGTAGAGGAAAAACATGTAAGGGGAATGCAATAAATAGTAGAGACATGACTAGTACACAAAGTAAAGACAAAATTCAATACAAAACACAATATGAGGCAATTAATGCACAGGTGAAAAGGGAGGGGGACGTGGGGCTAAGGATAGGCAGAGGTGAAGAGATGGGTCTTGAGGCGGGACTGGAAGATGGTGAGGGACACGGAATTGCGGATCAGTTGGGGGAGGGAGTTCCAGAGCCTGGGAGCTGCCCTGGAGAAGGCTCTGTCCCCAAAACTGCGGAGGTTGGACTTGTTGATACTTTATTGATCCCCTCAGATAAATTCAGATGTCCAGAAGCCCCAAACCAACAAACCCACAGATTCAAAACGAACGCAGACAGGAAATACATAGAATACAATGTGGACACTACCTGAGAGCAATAAATACTTAAAAAGACCAATAATTAACAGTTAAAAATTAAAAATTGCAAAATGCATCCCCCTAAGCCTAGCGGTCCGAATTATAAAATCTAATGGCTGCAGGGGTGAAGGATCTCCTGAACCGCTCCATTCTACAGGGCAGGGAGAGGAGCTGGTTGTTGTTCTGAGTGCTCTTTTGACTCTCCAGAATTACATGGAGGGGATGCCCGGGGTTTTTCAGGATGTCCTGCACCTTGTGCCTCATACGCCTCTCAAGCACATCCATCCCAGAGTCTACTCTCCCCTCCAGCACTGAGCTAGCTCGTTTAACCAGTCTGTCCAGCTTCTTGTTGTTTTTGCACTAATGCTGTTGCCCCAGCAGACAGCAGCGTAGAAAATAACACTTGCAACCACAGTGTTGTAAAACATGTGCAGCATGTCATTACACACATTGAAGGATTTGAGCCTTCTGAGGAAAAATGGTCTGCTCTGGCCTTTTTTGTAGAGGGAGTCAGAGTTGACAGACCAGTCCAGTTTGTTATCGAGGTGCACTCCAAGGTATTTAGATGTCTGCACCACCTCAATGTCAGCCCCTGCAGCGTTGACCGGCTGAAGGGGGAGCTTGGACCTGCCAAAGTTAACCACCATCTCTTTAGTCTTAGTTGTGTTCAGGATGAGACAGTTCTCTTCACTCCAGGCACAAAAGGCACTGGTCAAGTTCCTGTATTCCTCCTCCTGCCCGTTCCTTACACATGCCACAATCGCTGTATCATCTGAATATTTATGTACGTGGCATGTGTCAGATTTATAGTTAAAGTCTGCTGTATACAGGGTGAAGAGGAATGGGGCCAGACCGCTCCCTGTGGGGCTCCAACATTGCACACCACTGTGCCAGAGACCCTGTCCCCCAGCTTGACAAACTGTGGTCGACCCGTCAGGTAGTTGTATATCCAGGAGATAAATGTGGAATCCACCCCCATCTTCTGGGGTTACACAAAAAAGCTGGAGAAACTCAGCGGGTGCAGCAGCATCTATGGAGCAAAGGAAATAGGCAATGTTTCGGGCCGAAACCCTTCTTCAGACTGATCGGGGGCGGGGGTGGGTGGGGACAAGAAAGGGAAAAGGAGGAGTAGCCCGAAGGCTGGGGGATGGGAGGAGACAGCAGGGGGGCTGAGGAAGGGGAGGAGACAGCAAGGACTAACAAAATTGGGAGAATTCGATGTTCATGCCCCGGGGTGCAGACTCCCCATGTGAGGACCCCATCTTCTGGGGTCCTGACTGAGTTTTCTGAAGACTGCTTTGGGTACGAGAGTCCATGGACCTCCAGTGTCAACTTCTAGTTGTACCTCGTTGCCGTTCACTATCACAGTGGCTGTATCCGGGTCAGAGTTTGTCAACTTGTTGATCAATTCATCTTCCAAGATGCTCAGCCTTTTGTTTTGCCTTTTTCTGGAATTGTCTCCTCCTCTGCTGGTAAACTCTAACAGCATCACACTGGCTTTTGGTGTGACCCGTTCCCAAGCACATGAAGCACCTCCCATCTCTAAATGTACACGTCGCTGGCTCATGGCTTCCGCCACATCTCCAGCACTTCTTGGAGAATTGAACCTTGACTCTGGATGCCCTTGGTGGACTCCTTGTCTTCTTTAGTCCAGGCTCCTTCCTTTGAAGCTGATGGACGGTGATAGCATCATCTTGAGGCCTTCCGATCTTCTTGATCTGTTCTACATCTTGTTTAGCAACCTCCATCACTGTCGTCATATTGACTGAGTTCTCAAACGTTAATTTTGGTGAACCCATCCTACCACCAATCTATCCCTTAGCATATTCTCCAGTTCCTTAAAATTACACCCATCACTGAATTGCCGAAGCCTTGCTAAGAACTGAGGGATTGTTTCATAGAAACATAGAAACATAGAAATTAGGTGCAGGAGTAGGCCATTCGGCCCTTCGAGCCTGCACCGCCATTCAATATGATCATGGCTGATCATCAACTCAGTATCCTGTATCTGCCTTCTCTCCATACCCTCTGATCCCCTTGGCCACAAGGGCCACATCTAACTCCCTCTTAAATATAGCCAATGAACTGGCCTCAACTACCCTCTGTGGCAGAGAGTTCCAGAGATTCACCACTCTCTGTGTGAAAAAAGTTATCCTCATCTCGGTTTTAAAGGATTTCCCCCTTATCCTCAAGCTGTGACCCCTTGTCCTGGACTTCCCCAACATCGGGAACAATCTTCCTGCATCTAGCCTGTCCAACCCCTTAAGAATTTTGTAAGTTTCTATAAGATCCCCTCTCAATCTCCTAAATTCTAGAGAGTATAAACCAAGTCTATCCAGTCTTTCTTCATAAGACAGTCCTGACATCCCAGGAATCACTGGTGAACCTTCTCTGCACTCCCTCTATGGCAATAATGTCCTTCCTCAGATTTGGAGACCAAAACTGCACGCAATACTCCAGGTGTGGTCTCACCAAGACCCTGTACAACTGCAGTAGAACCTCCCTGCTCCCATACTCAAATCCTCTTGCTATGAAAGCCAACATACCATTCGCTTTCTTTACTGCCTGCTGCACCTGCATGCCTACCTTCAATGACTGGTGTACCATGACACCCAGGTCTCGCTGCATCTCCCCCTTTCCCAATCGGCCACCATTTAGATAATAGTCTGCTTTCCCGTTTTTGCCACCAAAATTGATAACCTCACATTTATCCACATTATACTGCATCTGCCAAACATTTGCCCACTCACCCAGCCTATCCAAGCCACCTTGCAGTCTCCTAGCATCCTCGTCACACCTAACACTGCCCCCCAGCTTAGTGTCATCCGCAAACTTGGAGATATTGCCTTCAATTCCCTCATCCAGATCATTAATATATATTGTAAATAGCTGGGGTCCCAGTACTGAGCCTTGCGGTACCCCACTAGTCACTGCCTGCCATTGTGAAAAGGACCCGTTTACTCCTACTCTTTGCTTCCTGTTTGCCAGCCAGTTCTCTATCCACATCAATACTGAACCCCCAATGCCGTGTGCTTTAAGTTTGTATACTAATCTCTTATGTGGGACCTTGTCGAAAGCCTTATGGAAGTCCAGATACACCACATCCACTGGTTCTCCCCTATCCACGCTACTAGTTACATCCTCGAAAAATTCTATAAGATTCGTCAGACTTGATTTACCTTTCGTAAATCCATGCTGACTTTGTCCAATGATTTCACCACTTTCCAAATGTGCTGCTATCCCATCTTTAATAACTGACTCTAGCAGTTTCCCCACTACCGATGTTAGACTAACTGGTCTGTAATTCCCTGTTTTCTCTCTCCCTCCCTTCTTAAAAAGTGGGGTTACGTTTGCTACCCGCCAATCCTCTGGAACTACTCCAGAATCTAAAGAGTTTTGAAAGATTATTACTAATGCATCCACTATTTCTGGAGCTACTTCCTTAAGTACTCTGGGATGCAGCCTATCTGGCCCTGGGGATTTATCAGCCTTTAATCCATTCAATTTACCCAACACCACTTCCCGACTAACCTGGATTTCACTCAATTCCTCCAACTCCTTTGACCCGCGGGCCCCTGCTATTTCAGGCAGATTATTTATGTCTTCCTTAGTGAAGATGGAACCAAAGTAGTTATTCAATTGGTCCGCCATATCCTGGTTCCCCATGATCAACTCACCTGTTTCTGACTGCAAGGGACCTACATTTGTTTTAACCAATCTCTTTCTTTTCACATATCTATAAAAGCTTTTGCAGTCAGTTTTTATGTTCCCTGCCAGTTTTCTTTCATAATCCATTTTTCCTTTCCTAATTAAGCCCTTCGTCCTCCTATGCTGGTCTCTGAATTTCTCCCAGTCCTCCAGTATGCTGCTCTTTCTTGCTAGTTTGTACGCATCATCCTTTGCTTTGATACTATCCCTGATTTCCCTTGTTATCCATGGATGCACTACCTTCCCTGATTTATGCACTACCTTCCCTGATTCCCTGGTTTCATTTGCTTGTGTACATGTATAAAACCGATATCTTTGTACTATTTATGTTGGTTTTGGTGAGAAATGAACAATTAACGGCTCCATACATTCCTCGTACGTTTTACTAGCGGGCTTTACTGGCTGCAGCAACGCACGTAGGGTGTGATAACCCTTGCTTCCTAAACCTGTAAGGAACAATGCTCTTTTCTTCTCTTCTGAAGTGACATCGTTTGAAGTAAACCAATCCTCCATTCCTAAAAAGTATAACCAGATTCTAACTGAGGCACATTTCCAACTATTGTATTAGCCATGGTTAAACTGTTGCAACTCAGGTACACAATGTGCCATCCTCTTACACAATGTTATCTGCAATTGACTTAATTCCTTTACAGTATCACTGAGCAGTTTTCCAGTAAATTCATTACAGGTGCACAACCTTTCATCCGAAAGCCTTCGGACCAGACACTTTTCGTAATTCAGAATTTGTCGGTCTTCGGAATGGAATTTTTTTAGCGTAGATTTTAATGGCTGGCTCAGTGGTAGAGTGTTCGGCTCATATCCGCAAGGTCGCGAGTTTGCGCCTTGATCCCGGCAGTTACTCGGTCGCAAGTTTGAGTCTTCAATGTCGTTTTTTCTTGCAGAATAAATGTTTGTATGAAATGCAGTGTAGGAGAGGTGTACTGACTGTGTGGGCAGAACTTTGGAAGTGATTGCCCACCAGTCTAAAAAGCCGCTGTGTCTCCCTGTCCCTGGGATAGCAGGGGGCGATCAAACAGCACAATACCCCCCCTCCCCCTCCAACTCCAGAGGAATCCGCTCCCCGATGGGCCGCTACGGCGACAAGTGGCAGTTTGCCCACAGCCCGAGCTGCGCCACCCCAAGAACACCTTGCACACCATCAGCTTCTGCCCCTACGTGTTCCTCTGGAGTTGGAGCGGGGCTAGGCTGCAGTTGCTGCTGGCTGTGGGTCTCTGGGATCTCCGTGCTTGCAGTGGGCCTGGGGGTCGCTGTCCTGTTGGTCCTGACGTCTCCGGCCACCCCCCTGGACTGGAGCTGAGACTGGGAACTGTACCGCCCTTGCCCCCTCCCTCTGCAACTGCAAACAACCCCACTCTCCTGCAAGGGCGGTACAGTTCCCGGAGGATAGCAGGTGGCCGGAGACGTCAGGACCAACAGGAACCCGCTCCCCGATGGGCCCCTACGACGCCCCGAGCTGCGCCCCGTCATCCGCAACACAGGTTCCTCTGTAGTTGGAACGGGGCTGGGCTGCTGTTGGCTGTGGGTCTCTGGGTTCTCCGTGTTTGCGGTGGTCGACGTCCAATTGGTCCTGACGTCTCCGGTGACTGCACTGCCCTGCTGCCATCGCCGACATGAAGACAGTACAAAGCCCCCGCGCCGGTGCAATGAGCGGGGAGCTGGAGAGGGGAGGGATTGTGTCACACACATGGCCGGGGAGCAGAGTGGTGTAGGTGGGGTGAAACTGAAGGGAGCGACAATCTGCTGCTGCCTGCACGCTGAGTTAAAAAGTTCCCACGCAAGACACTGTGCATCGTGTCTACCGTGGGAACTTTTTAACAGCGGGCAGGTAGCAGCATATTGTCAATTATTAACCCTCCCGTGCAATATACCCTCACCTTCTCTTTTATGGATGGGGATTTAGTTCCCCTTTCTTCGAGGTTCCGCTGTCACCTCTGCGGGCCACCCTCGGTGAACGTCCTGTCTCCCTGTCCCTGGAATAGTAGGGGGCGATCAAACAGCACAATACCCCCCTCCCCCTCCAACTCCAGAGGAATCCGCTCCCCGATGGGCCGCTACGGCGACGTGGCAGTTCGCCCACAGCCCGAGCTACGCGACCCCAAGAACAAGACGTACCCCTTGCACACCATCAGCTTCTGCCCATACGGGGAGCGTGTTCCTCTGGAGTTGGAACGGGGCTGGGCTGTAGTTGCTGATCTGGGATCTCCGTGCTTGCAGTGGGCCTGGGGTCGGTGTTCCGTTGGTCCTGACGTCTCCGGTGACTGGCATTGTGCTGCTAGCATCGCGACGTGAAGACAGTACAAAGCCCCCGCGCCGGTGCAATGAGCGGGGAGCTGGAGAGGGGAGGGAAGGGGTCACACACATGGCCGGGAAGCAGAGGGATGTAGGTGGGCTGAAACTGAAGGGAGCAACAATCTACTGCTGCCTGCACGCCGAGTTAAAAAGTTCCCACGCAAGACTCACGATACACTGTGTATCGTGAGTCTACCGTGGGAACTATTTAACTCAGCTGGCAGGTAGCAGCATATTGTCAATTATTAACCCTCCCGCGCAATATACCCTCACCTTCTCTTTTATGAATGGGGATTTAGTTCCCCTTTCTTCGAGGACCGACCGGAGGTTCCGCTGTCACCTCTGCGGGCCGCCCTCGGTGAACGTTTTCAAGGAACTTTCTTCAAGGACCGAAAAAATGTCGCTATTCGGAGGTTTTCGTTATTTGGATCTTCGGATAAAAGGTTGTGCACCTGTACCAATAATTCTCTTATACTAATCGATTTATACTAATATACCAATATAATAATATACTAATGTAATAATCGATTTATACCAACACGCTAATATTAATAATATACTAATATAATAATATACTAATACATTTCCAGCCATATACATGCAATGCACGCATGTATCCTCTAAATTATAGTTATCAATAAACAATGCAGTAAATTCATAAAGTCCAGCATTTGCTGCGATGAATTCCCCATTCCGACTTGACTGTCTCTGGACTCCGGGCAACGGTGGGTGACCTCTCGAGCTGGCCTCATGGGCTGGCTTTGCTGGTTTTACGGGCTGGCTTTGAAACATAGAAACACAGAAACATAGACAATAGGTGCAGGAGTTGGCCATTCGGCCCTTCGAGCCTGCACCGCCATTCAATATGATCATGACGGATCATCCAACTCAGTATCCTGTACCTACTTTCTCTCCATACCCCCTGATCCCTTTAGCCACAAGGGCCACATCTAACTCCCTCTTAAATATAGCCAATGAACTGGCCTCAACTACCTTCTGTGGCAGAGAATTCCACAGATTCAACACTCTGTGTGTGAAAAAAAATGTTTTTCTCATCTCGGTCCTAAAAGACTTTCCCCTTATCCTTAAACTGTGACTCCTTGTTCTGGACTTCCCCAACATCGGGATCAATCTTCCTGCATCTAGCCTGTCCAACCCCTTAAGAATTTTGTAAGTTC
>JAWMAR010002155.1:90026-160387 GCA_036785375.1 Leucoraja ocellata
GGGCAGTGTTTACTACTTTTTGTAGTCTTTTCCTCTCCAGGGCACACAAATTGCTGAACCAAGCCACGATGCAACCGGTCAGCATGCTCTCGACTGTGCACCTGTAGAAGTTAGAGAGAGTCTTCCTTGACAATCCGACTCTCCGTAATCTTCTCAGGAAGTAGAGGTGCTGATGAGCTGTTTTGATCATTGCGTTAGTGTTCTCGGACCAGGAAAGATCTTCAGAGATGTGCATGCCCAGGAATTTGAATTTCTTGACCCTTTCAACCATCGACCCTTTGATATAAATGGGGCTGTGGGTCCCCCTCCTACTCCTTCCAAAGTCCACAATCAGTTCCTTAGTTTTGCAGGTGTTGAGGGCCAGGTTATTGTGCTGGCACCATATGGACAGTTGCTCGATCTCTCTTCTATATTCTGACTCATCACCATCAATGATACGCCCCACAATAGTGGTGTGGTCACGAACTTGATGATGGAGTTCGCACTGTGGTTCGCTACGCAGTCATGGGTATAGAGTGAGTACAGCAGGGGGCTGAGCACGCAGCCTTGTGGTGCTCCCATGCTGATTGTTATCGAGGCTCTGACATTTCCACCAATACGAACAGTCTGGTGGCGGCGAGACTCCGTGTTCCAGCGGCCCCTTCAGCCTGTCTGTCTTTTTAAAAATTTTGTCGAGCTAAATATAGTTTGTGTTTTTAATCCTGTTTTTAACAGTGTATATGTGGGGGGGTGGGGGGGGGGTCGGGCCGCAGCATCGAGCCACCACCGCTCCCCGAGGCCGGCCAGCTGTGGTGGCTCGATGCTGCGGCCCGACCCCGGTGCTTGGAGGCTCCAGCTGCATCCGCAGGTCTGGTGGACTGGAACATCGGGAGCTCGTGGGTCCGGTGGACTGGAACATCGGGAGCTCGTGGGTCCAGTGGGACATCGGGAGCTCGTGGGTCCGGTGGAACATCGGGAGCTCGTGGGTCCGGTGGGACATCGGGAGCTCGTGGGTCCGGGGGGACATCGGGAACTCCTGGGTCCGGGTGAGAGACCACTTTTCTTAGCTCCCGCAACGCGACTTCTCCGGCCCATGTCGCGGGGTTGGAACGACCCGGAACATTCCAGCACCCGCAGGGGGGTCCAGCTTTGTGACATTTAGACCCGGAGTGGGACCGTACATCGCCCCACGCGGCCTTAATGGCCATGGGACTTATCATCGTCCGCCTGGGTCTTCAAAATCGGTGGAAAAATGGTGCACGGGAGTGAAAAGACTTTGCCTTCCCTCACTGTGAGGAGGAGGTTCACTGTGATGTATGTTTGTGTAAATTGAATTGTTTGTATGTCTGTATAAATTGTCTCTGTTTGTATGGCTGTGGAAACTAAGTTTCGTTTGAGCCTCACTGAGGTTCAAATAACATGGAATATATATTCAATTCAATATTCAATATGAAAGTCCTGACATCCCAGGAATCAGTCTGGTGAACCTTCTCTGTACTACCTCCATGGCAAGAATCTCCTTCCTCAGATTAGGAGACCAAAACTGTACGCAATACTCCAGGTGTGGTCTCACCAAGACCCTGTACAACTGCAGTAGAACCTCCCTGCTCCTATACTCAAATCCTTTTGCTATGAACGCCCACATACCATTCGCTTTCCTCACGGCCTGCTGCACCTGCATGCATACTTTCAATGATTGGTGTACCATGACACACAGGTCTCATTGCATCTCCCCTTTTCCTAATCGGCCACCATTCAGATAATAGTCTACTTTACTGTTTTTGCCACCAAAGTGGACAACCTCACATTTATCCACATTATACTGCATCTGTCATGCATTTGCCCACTCACCCAACCGGCTTCACAGGCTGGCTTTGCTGGTTACACGATGTATGACTAGTGACATGGTAGACCTCCGGCTAGTTAAGTTGACCGCATCAGATCTGCACCATTTACCGATGTGTCCTGAAGTTATCACCGGCGCTAGATCTTGGAGACTCGGCTTCTCGTTGATGGTGGCGGTTGCTGGGCTTGTCAGGGGGCTGCACGGCACTGGTAAGCAGACACAGTTGCTGTTCTGCTGGTTAGGCTTCTAGGTGCTAGTGTCTAGCTTCTAGCTGTGCTGTCCCGCTACAGCACTGCCTGTTGCAGGGCGATCGTGCGTTCCCATTCCAACTCTTTGCGAACCAAATACATATCTTGTCTTTAACTTTATGTTCGATCTTGAGAATATCTCAAATCGACTGCGATTCTGTTCCTGCTAACGGAATCAACATCCTCGTCGCCAAATTGCTAGATATTTCTGCTGGAAACTGACTTAAATAAGACTGAGATCACACAGGTACTTAACATTCTTCTTGTATTGAAATCACCATCTTGAGTCTCGCTGCGCATGTGTACCATCGCCCATGACCTTCAAATATGCTCATCATATTCTCATTCACAACAGGGGTGGAGAGGAGAGGCGGTAAGGAGAAGGAGAGGAGATAATCTCTTATCTCCACTAATTATCATTGGTGCTGGATTTGTGGGGAGGGCAGACGAGAAGAGAGGAGGAGGTAGCAGAGGGGAGGACGGGAGAGGAGAGGGGAATGGAGGAGAGAGGAGAGGAGAGGTAAGCAGAGGGAGGGTAGGAGAGGGGGGATAAGAGGAGTGGAGGGGAGGAGAGGAGATGAGAGAGCAGAGCGGAGCCGAGAGGGGAGGAAAGGAGAGGGGAGGGGGAGATGGGAAGAGGGACAAGGAGAGCAGAGGAGGCTAGTGGAGGAGGGAGGAGAGAAGAGAGGGTAGGAGAGGGGAGGAGGGGAGAGGAGATGTGGAGAAAAGGTGTGGGAGGAGAGCAGTGGAGAGGGGAGCAGATGGGAGGAGAGGAGATGAGAGGATAGAGGATAGAAAAGGTGCGGGGAGGAAACGAGAGGAGACGGGAGGACGGGATATGGGAAAGGAGGAGAGGAGGGGAGATAGTGGAGAGGTGAGGAGGGAGAGGACGGGAGTGGCAATAGGAGAGGTGAGGAGATGATACAATCTCTCCTCCACCAATTATCTTTGGTGTTGGATTGGAGGGAAGAGAGGAGAGGAGGTGATAGGAGAAGGGAAGAGGGGGAGGAGAGAGGAGGATAGGAGAGGGGAGGAGAGGTGAGGTTATGAGAGAGGAGAGTAGGGGAGTGGAGCAAGAGGGAGGGTAGGAGAGGGGGTGAGAGGAATGGAGGGGAGGAGAGGAGATGGAAGAAGGGAAGGTAGTAGACGAACAGAGAAGGGAGGGGAGGACAGTGGGGACAGGGCGGGAGTAGGGGGGAGAGGAGTGGGAGAGGGAGAGAGCTGAGAGGATGGGAGGAGAGGAGAGGAGATGGGGGAGATGGGAGGAGGGTCGAGGACAGCAGATGAAGAGGAAGGAAGAGAGGAGAGGGTAGGAGGGGATAGGAAGGGTGAGGAGAGGGGCGGAGAGGAGAGGAGAGGAGAGGAGAGGAGACAATTTCTCACCTACACAATATTTCAGTTATCTTTGATGCTGGATTTGAGGGTGGTGAGAGAGAGGGTGTGGGAGGGGCAGAGCGGAGTGGATTGGTGAGGGGAGCAGAGGAGAGGGTGGTGGAAAGGAGAGGGGAGTGGAGAGAGGAGATGGGAGGGGAGGATTCAAGATGACGGGAGTAGATGAGGGGAGGAGGGGAGAGTGGAGGGGTAGAGCAGTGGAGCAGAGGAGAAGGGGAGAGATAAGGGGAGATAGAAGATGAGGGAGGAAGGAAGGGGAAAGTGAGGAGAGGAGAGGAGAGGAGAGGAGAGGACAGGAGAGGACAGCACAATCGAGAGCATCCTTACCAACTGTATCACAGTATGGTATGGCAACTGCTCTGTCTCCGACCGGAAGGCATTGCAGAGGGTGGTGAAAATTGCCCAATGCATCACCGGTTCCTCGCTCCCCTCCATTGAATCCGTCCAAAGCAAGCGTTGTCTGCGGAGGGTGCTCAGCATCGCCAAGGACTGCACTCACCCCAACCATGGACTGTTTACCCTCCTACCATCCGGGAGACGCTACAGGTCTCTCCGTTGCCGGTCCAGCAGGTCCAAGAACAGCTTGTTCCCTGCGGCTGTCACTCTACTCAACAATGTACCTCGGTGACTGCCAATCACCCACCCATATATTGAAATCATATTCTATGTCACTGTTCCAGGGAGATGCTAGCTGCATTTCGTTGTCTCTGTACTGTACACTGAAAATGACAATTAAAGTTGAATCTGAATCTGGAGAGGGGAGGAGAAGAGAGTAGTGGAGAGGAGAGGAGAGAGCAGGGGAGAGGAGAGGAGAGGGGAGGAGAAGGGGGAGAGGAGAGGAGAGAGCGGGTGAGACGGGAGGAGAAAGGGGGGAGAGGAGAGGAGAGGAGATGTGAGGAGAGGACAGGGGAGAGGAGGAGAGTGGAGGAGAGGGGAGGGGAGGGGAGGAGAGTGGAGGAGAGGAGAGGAGAGTGGAGGGGAGGAGAGGAGATGTGAGGAGAGGGTATTGTAGTGTTTGATGGGTAGTAACTCAATACAGATTCATGTTGTCTCATGTCAGTAAAGGGCCTGTCCCACTGCGGCGACCTAATTGGTGAGTTTAGAAGAGTTTAGGAGAGTTTGAAAAAGTGTCACGCTGAAGACATCCTTCAACTATGTGGAAGACCTCCTTCAACCTCTTCGAGTATGTTGAAGACCAGATTGGATTAGCTTCGGGAAAATTGGACACTGAATAGTGGAGAATGAAGATGACCTCCTTCGACCTCTTCGACTGTTGAAGACTATCTACGACTACCTTCAACTACCCTCGATTACCTACGAACAACATGCCGACCTACTACGACCTACTTTGACTGAAGCCATGATGTTTTCCATGGCGATCTTTTTTTTAACTCGCGAGCATTTTTCAGCATGTTGAAAAATTTGCCGTGACCTAGCTGAGGCCTCGAGTACGCGGGGACTACTCTCGAGCATGAAGGAGAGTTACAAAGACCTCCTTGGACCTCGTGTCAACCATGCTGCGAGTATTAGTTGAGGATTAGTTGAGGGCAAATTATTCTATCCTTGCCAATTAGGTCCCCGCAGTGGGACAGCCCCTTAAATTGGATTTTATTCCAGCCAAGATTCCACCGGACTGATTCCCAGAAAATATACAAATAGGGTCGGAGCCCTGTTGTGAGGCCGGTCCTACACAGACACAACAGGTTGGAAGGAGAGGAGTGGAGAGGAGAGAAGAGGGAGGAGAGAAGAGGGGGAGAGAAAAGGGGGGAGAGAAGATGGGAGGGAGGAGGGGAGGAGAGGAGAGGAGGGGAAACGAGGGGAAAGGAAAGGAGAGCAGGGGAGAAGTGCGGAGAGGAGAGCAGGGGAGAGGAGAGGAGGGGAAAGGAGAGGTGAGGAGTGGCGAGGAGGGGAGAGGGAAGATGAGGAGGGGAGGAGGGGAGAGGAAAGCGGAGGTGCGGTGGGGAGGAGAGGAAAATAATGGAGAGGAGGAGCGAGAAAAGCAGAGGAGAGGTGTGGGGGGAGAGGGTAGGGAGGGGAGGGGAGGGGAGGGGAGGAGAGGCAGGGAGAGGAGAGTGGAGAGGTGTAAAGAGGAGCGGGGAGGAGGGGAGAGGAGAGGGGTGGAGAGGAGAGGAGGGGAGAGGACTGAGAGAGATGGGAAAGAGAGGGGAGAAGAGAAGAGGGGAGAGAAGAGCGGGAGGGGCAGGGCGGGGCGAGAGGAGAGGGGAGGAGAGATGAGCCGTGAGGAGAGGGGATGTGAGGGGGAGAGGAGAGGGAGAAGGAGATGTGAGGGGAGAAGAGGGGAAGAAATGAGAGGAGTGGGGAGTAGGTGAGGAGACGAAGGGAGGCGAGCGGGGGAGGGTGGGAGAAGTGAATGTAGAGGAGAGTTGATTAGAGGAGAGGAGACTAGAGGAGAGGAGAGGGCAATATCTCACCTCCACTATATTACAATCATCTTTGGTGCTGGATTTGAGGGGTGGGGAGAGAGAGGGAGCAGGAGGGGGAGAGGGGAGAGTGATGGGGATTGGACAGCGCAGGAGAGGAGAGGCGAAAATAAGAGTGGGGTTAGTCCTGGCCAAAGATCATAGAGCGGAGATCTTTGCTCCTGGCTTTACCCTCCCCTTCCCAGCTCTCCCACAGACCACTGTCTCCACCTCTTCCTTTCTTCTACCCGCCCTCCCCCCACATCAGTCTGAAGAGAGGTCTCGACCCGAAACGTCACCTATTCCTTCGCTCCATAGATGCTGCATCATGAGCTGAGTTTCTCCAGCATTTTCATTTCCCTTTGATTTGTCCAGAATCTGCAGTTCTTTCTTAATCAGCCATGCTGCTCCTGTCACTTATGAACAGCTTTTTGCAGTGGAGAGACTATACATTATTGCAATCGAGCCATTCACAGTGTACAGATACATACATGTACATATATGGAATTGATTGTAGACTTTAGGAGAGCTCCCCTCCCCTCACACCACTCACCATCAACAACACCAGTCACATCTGTGGAGTCTTTTAAGTTCCTGGGAACCATCATCTCCAAGGACCTTAAGTGGGGGGCTACCATCGACTCCACAGTCAAACAGGCACAACAGAGGATGTACTTCCTGCAGCAGCTGAGGAAGCACAATCTGCCACAGGTAATGATGGTCCAATTCTACACGGCCATTGTAGAGTCTGTTCTCAAGAATGTTTTATTATTATTAATGTTTAGTGTTTTCTGAGTCATTCATAACTGTCACTGTATGTCATGTTGTTACTTGTGGGTGGAGCACTAAGGCATATTCTTTGTATGTGAATATTTGGCCAATAAACTTACTTACTTACTTATTTCATAAGAAATGTGCCCCAGGCCTCCTCCTTTGCCAGATTGATGCTGTACACAACATGGAGGAACAACTCACTGCCCAGTGATGTAAACTCTGAGTTAAGGAAACTTCTACATATGCACCCCTTCCTCCTCCCCCCCACCCCCTTCTTCCACTAAAAGTCGGTTAACCAGTTCCACAGTTCACAATATGTGCCCCAGATTCACACAATCCCTAGCAGATAATCAGCCTATCAGTTAGATATAGCTCTAAGCTAACAGAATCAAGGGATATGGGGAGAAGGCAGGAATGGGGTACTGATTGGAGATGATCAGCCATGATCATATTGAATGGTCTTCTCCTGCACCTATTTTCTATGTTTCTGTATGAGGGGTCCTCCTTGCCTGAGGTAATCTGAGTTGTCCTGGTCCTTACTTGCTTCCAATCCACCCCATCCCACCCACAATCAGTCCGAAGAAGGGTCCTGATCCGAAACGTCCCCTATCCACGTTCTCCAGAGATGCTGCCTGACCTGCTGAGTTACTCCGGTGTTTCACAGAGGAAGAGGACTTAATTATCTGGTGCCTTTCCCCACAGTGGAAATGTTTTGATTCTGCTGTGGGGGGGCGTTTGTGTTGAACTCTATAATGTGTTGTGTCCATTTGATTCATTTTTTTTTTAACCTTTTTCTATGGTTTGCAATGGAACTTATTATTTAATTTATGTAAAGCACTTTGGGGTCAATGCGAGTTGACTTAAAACGTGCTATATAAATAAAACTTACTTACTTACTCCAGCAATCTGTGAAACGTCACCTATCCATGTTCTCCACAGATGCTGCCTGACCCACTGAGTTACTCCAGCACTCTGTGAAACGTCACCTATCCATGTTCTCCACAGATGCTGCCTGACCCACTGAGTTACTCCAGCACTCTGTGAAACGTCACCTATCCATGTTCTCCACAGATGCTGCCTGACCCACTGAGTTACTCCAGCACTCTGTGAAACGTCACCTATCCATGTTCTCCACAGATGCTGCCTGACCTCCTGAGTTACTCCAGCACTTTGTGTCTATCCTTAAGTACGGATAGATCCTTTGGTTCGATCCTGACTACGGCTGCTGTCTGTACGGAGTTCCTATGTTCTCCCCCTGACCATGTGGGTTTTCTCCGGGTGCTCCGGTTTCCTCCCACATCCCAAAGACACGCAGGTTTGTAGGTTACTTGGCTTCCGTACATTGTCCCTAGTGTGCAGGATGATCATTGGTCGGCATGGACTCGGTGGGATGAAGGGCCTGTTTCCACGCTGTATCACCAACTAAACTAATTATTTGGCTTTGCGAAGCTTGAAGATGTAAGAGGAAATAAGGTGGAGAAATCTCCAAAGTCTAAACGTTTTAATGTATCTGAGAACCAAGTGAGAATAGAATGTGAACACAGGGAATGTTGATGTTGGAATCTTGAGCAAAATACAAAGTGCTGGAGTAACTCAGCAGGTCAGGCAGCATCTGTGGAAGGAATGGGCAGGCAAAGTCATTAGAATGGGTATCCAAAGATGTACAGATTATTAGCTTCTGTAAATTGGCCCTAGTGTGTAGGATAGTACTAGTGTACAGGTGATCGCTGGTCGGCATGGACTCGGTGGGCCGAAGGGCCCGTTTCCACGCTGTATCTCTAGAAGCAAAACTCAAAGGTATGTAGCATGACTTTTGCAACGTTTTGCATCAGCCATTTTTGATCATTACAGTTCATCGGGATTTAACATTGTTTGGCTAGCAGTTTAGAAACATAATTATATGACAATATAGGAATAGTTTACAGACCATACATGAGAAGTTGCACATTCCACCACTAATCATGTTTAAAAGAACATATTCATCAAAATGCTCAACTGATTTCTGGACTGCATTGTGAGTTGTGAATCTCACTTCTCCAATTCATTTGGGTCACTAGACTATTTATGGGAAACATCTGTCTAACCAGAACCAGCAAGGAAAACAGCTGGATTCATAGCAATGGGCAGCTAGAAATCCTTGCACTCTAATGTAAATCCTACTGAGAATCCTGTAACAGAGGACGCCACTCTGTGTAATTGGAAAGCTCATTCAGGTACAACAGCAAGGATTTACAGTTGGATACATCCAGGGATGGCACAGCGGTAGAGTTCCTGCCTCACAGCGCCAGAGACCCAGGTTCGATTCTGACTACGGGTCCTGGTGGTACGGAGTTTGTACGTTCGGCCCGTGACTGAGTGGGTTTTCTCCAGGGCCTCTGGTTTCCTCCAACTGTCCAAAGACATACAAGTTTGTAGCTTAATAGGCTTCAGTAAAATGGTAAATTGTCCCTAGTCTGTGGGCTAGTATTAGTGTGCGAGTAATCGCTGGTCAGCATGGACTCAGTGGGCTGAAGGGCCTGTTTCTGCGCTGTACCTCTAAACTAAACTTTCTAGAATTGTGCCCAAATGTCCAATATATTTTGGAAGTCTACCATTGAAGTCTGACCCGCTGTTTTTTGTGTCTATCTTCGATGTAAACCAGCATCTGTAGTTCCTTCCTACGTCGTTTAAATGTCAATGTATCAAATGTCGGTACAAAATGGGGAAAGGAGGTGCATGTGGGGGTGCAGATGCGATGGCTGGTAGGGTGGAAGGTGAGGACAAGGGGGATTCTGTCCTTGTTACGAGTAGGGGATGGGGAGTGAGAACAGAAATGCCAGATATAGAAGAGACCCTGGTGAGAGCCTCATCTATAATCGAAGAGGGGAACCCCCGTTCCCTAAAGAATGAGGACATCTCCGATGCCCTGGTCTAGATCACCTCATCCTGGGTGCAGATGCGGTGCAGACGGAGGAATTGGAAGTGGGGGCGGAATGGGTAGAAGGGAGAATGTGAAAACAAAGAACTGCTGATGCTGGACATAAAATGCTGGGGCAACTCAGCAGGTCAGACAGCATCTCTGGATAGAAGGAATCGGTGATGTTTTGGGTCGAGACCCTTCTTCAGACTGCTCCACCGCAGATGCTGGTCTAAACAAAATACCTGAGTGGACAGTATCTCTGGAGAACATGGATAGACAATGTTTTGGGTCAGAAATAATGTTAATTGCATCCATATAATAATTACAAAAGGAATCAGGCCAACTCAGGTCTTCTAGTCCGTGCCGAACACTTATTCTCCCCTAGTCCCATCTACCTGCACCATAACCCTCCATTCCTTTCCCGTCCATATACCTATCCAATTTATTTTTAAATTATAAAATCGCAACCTGCCTCCACCACTTCCACTGGAAGCTCATTCAACACAGCTACCACTCTCTGAGTAAAGAGGTTCCCCATCATGTTACCACTAAACATCTGTTCCTTAATTCTCAAATCATGTCCTCTTGTTTGAATCTTCCCTACTCTCAATGAAAAAAGCTTATCCACATCAAACCTGTCTATCCCTCTCATCATTTTAAATACCTCTATCAAGTCCCCCCTTAACCTTCTGCGTTCCAAAGAATAAAGACCCATCTTGTTCAACCTTTCTCTGTAACTTAGGTGCAAAAACCAGGCAACATTCTAGTAAATCTCCTCTGTACTCTCTCTGTTTTGTTGACATCCTTCCTATAATATGGCGACCAGAATTGAAAACCATATTCGAGAATTGGCCTCACCAATGCCTTGTACAATTTAAAAATTACATCCCATATTCTATACTCAATGCTCTGATTTATAAAGGTCAGCACACCAAAACTTTTATTTACCACCCTATCTACATGAGATTCCACCTTAAGGGAACTAAGCACAGTTATTCCTAGATCCCTCTGTTCAACTGCATTCCTCAATTTGCTACCATTTACCATGTACGTCCTATTTTGATTTGTCCTGCCAAGATGTAGCACCTCACACTTATCAGCATTAAACTCCATCTGCCATCTTTCAGCCCACTCTTCCAAATGGCCTAAATCTCTCTGTAGACTTTGAAAACCCACTTCGTTACCCACAGCATCACCTATCTTAGTAACATCTGCATACATAATAATCCAATGTACCATTCCATCATCCAGATCATTGATGTACATGACAAACAACAGTGAACCCAACACTGATCCCTGTGGCATCCCACTAGTCACCTGCCTCCAACCTGACAAACAGCCATCCACCATTACTCACTGGCATCTCCCATTAACCATATAACCATATAACAATTACAGCACGGAAACAGGCCATCTCGGCCCTACAAGTCCGTGCCAAACAACTTTTTTCCCTTAGTCCCACCTGCCTGCACTCATACCATAACCCTCCATTCCCTTCTCATCCACATGCCTATCCAATTTATTATTATATGATAGCAATGAACCTGCTGACACCACTTCCACTGGAAGCTCATTCCACACCGCTACCATTCTCTGAGTAAAGAAGTTCCCCCTCATGTTACCCCTAAACGTCTGTCCATTCTATCACTGTTGAATCCATTTTGCTACTCCATCATTAATTGTTGTCATTAATAGCGTGCTTCGTTAAATGAAGACTTCTGAGATATTCTCAGATTTTCCTTCTTAAAATTTGACCGCTGACTTTCTCTATATTAAAATTGTCTCTTTTTATCAACAGGAAATAGCCATCAAGAGGCAGTGAGCAGCAGAACACAACAAGACGCAACAAGACACAAGTAAAAACTAGTAAATCTCATCTTTAAAATTTAAATTGTTCTTATATTTTAAGAGTCATTCACATTTTAAACTTTAATAAAAACATTTTGCACGTTTAATGCTGTGTGTTCTTCATCCCAATATAACCTAATAGGCAGGAATGGCTGCTCTGTGGGAGAGCCACTAAGAGTGCATGGGGGGGAGGTTGTTTGGAGATGCACTGAATGTGTGAGTGGGAGGGGAATGGCAAGGAGCAGAGTGTGGTGGGGGGGGGGGGGGGGGGGCTGAAGGTAGGTGAGGTGACTGAGTGAACTGCCAGCGTACAAGGCGTGAGTGACTTCACCGCCAGCCCACGAGCCGTGAGTTAGTGAACTGCCAGCTCACCAGCTGTAAGTGACTGAACTGCCAGCCCAATAACCCATTCAGTCCACCCTCTTCATCCTCCTCTTTTACAGTCTCACCTGTTTTGGGCAGAATTTCTGGCAGTTTCTCAGCCAGGTCCGAGTGATTGTACTGAGCTGCCATCCCTCAGTGACTGAGCTGCCAGCCCTCAGTGACTGTTCTGACAGCCCAAAAATCCATTTGGCCGACTAATTTCCATACTAGCCCTCTGGAAATCAGTACCTTCGGCCCACAACACTCATACTAGCGCAACAGAAAACCCCTTCCCACTGGCCAGCAATGTTGGAATTGCTGCAGAGGTGGAATACTGTGTTGGGTGTCCATCCCTCCCGTGTGAGGCCGGTACCCAAAGGGTCCCACTTAGTCTAGTCTATATTACTTAGTCTATAGTCTGTTCTTGATCGGTTTAGGCCATCTGTGTTGCGATTTCTGAGAGAATGCCGCCACCTACGGCCATCATTTTTGGCCACCTTGCTCAGAGCCTCCCACCGCCGCATGTGTGCCGAGCATTTTTCCCTTAGATGAAAAATGTCAGAGATATTAATGTTTTTACAAAATTCCCCATTCTCACATCTGCCCCTGCTGGCGGCAGGGGGAGGGACTATAAAACCAGGAAGTGGTCTGCCTCACAGTCTCTTCAAGATGGAGGAAGGCAGACGGTCACGTTTCTCTGGGCTGTGAATAACACTGAACACATGTCTACTCAAATGTAAGTGCCCTTAGTGGTTCTAAAATGCTTGCAGAATGTGTCTATTGGTTCTAAAGCTTGCAAAAAAGTGTCTATTGGTTCTAAAGCTTGCACAAAAATGTCTATTGGTTCTAAAGCTTGCAAAAAGTATCTCTATTGGTTCTAAAGCTTGCAAAAAATGTCTATTTGTTCAAAAGCTTGCAAAAAGTGTCTCTATAGGTTCTAAAGCGTCCAAAAAGTGTCTCTGTAGGTTCTAAAGCTTGCAAAAAAAGTGTCAATTGGTTCTAATGCTTGCAAAGCGTCTATTGGTTCTAAAGCTTGTAAAACAAAATGTCTCTTGGTTCTAAAGCTTGTATTGTATTGTATTGTATTGTATTGTATTGTATTCAAATTTATTGTCATTGTCTCAATTTGAGACAACGAAATGAATTTTCCTTACAGGCAGTATCATTAAAAAAATCACAAAGAAATTATAAAAAATAAATAATAAATAAATAATAAAACATATTAAAAATAAAATTGAAATTGAATTAAAATTTAAAAAAAAAGCACAAATACAGAAGTCCACGACACAACATAACATAAATGGCACCCAGGTGAGGACGGCACCATAGTCCAGCCAGCCTCCCCTCCGTGTTCATCTGTGGACGGGGCCTTCCAAGCACCCGCAGTCGCCGCCCCGGGTGGCCCGATGTTCAGGCCCTCACGCCGGGCTGGTGGAACGCCGACGCCAAACCCCAACGGTGAACATCCTCCTCCTCAGCGGCCCAGACCTTCTGATCAGCCGCCTCCCGCTGCCGGAGTCTGCAGCTCCTGAGTCCGCAGGCCGAGCCGGGCAGAGTCACAGGACCCCGCGTTGATTAGTCAGCGCCGCCCGCGTTGGGAGCTCTGCAAACCGCAGCTCCGTGATGTTGGTGCAGCAGGTCCAGCACTCCGGGCTCCAAACGGCGACCCCCGGTAAGGCATCACCAGCCCCGCGATGTTCCAGCGCTGTCCCGCCGCTGCTGGAGCTCCGGTCGATCCCGGCAGGAAAGGCCGCGCCAATCCAGGTAGGTAGGCCGCTGTGTAGGACTCGAATAATAGTCGCGTCCTCACCAGGAAGCGGCTGAAGTACGGTATCCCCCGCACCGTGCCCTCTTCCCCCACATAAAAACACCAAAAAACACAAAAAAAACACACTTTAACATAACTAAATAAACAAAAAAACAAAAAGATACCGGTTCATACTAGCACTCCAGATCCCCCCCCCCTGCCCCCACTGGTCAGCAATATTGGAAGTGGTGCAGAGGTGGAATATTGTGTTGGGGGACCAGCCCTCCCGTGTGAAGCTGGGACCCAACGGGTCTCACTTAGTCTAGTAAGTATTTAAAATTATGAGAGGCACAGTTAGGGTAGAAACTCAGAATTGTTTTATGCCAGGCTGGAAATGTCCAAGACTAGAGGGTATCGCTATAAGGAGAGTGGGGGAAAGTTTAATGGGGATGCGTGGGGCAGTGGTAGGGGCCTGGTATGCCTGACCTGGGAAGGTGGTGGAGGCAGATATGAGAGGGGGTGTTTAAGGAGCTTTTAGATGGGCATGTGGAATTAGAGGAGAGGGAGGGATATGGATCATGTTCAGGCAGATGAGAGTTTAACCTGGCGTCATGTTTGGCACAAACATTGTGGGCCGAAGGGCCCGTTCTTGTGCTGTACTGTCCTACGTACTAACCACCCAATTACCAACCGGAGAGCAGTCCCCATCTACCATCTACCGCAGATGCAGATGTTTTTTGCCGATCTCACCTTCTGCCTCAAACTCTTTGAATCCCTTCCCTCTGGGAGGCGACTCCGGACTGTCAAAGCTGCCACAGTCAGACATAATAACAGCTTCTTCCCACGAGCAGTAACTCTATTCAACAGCCAAAAGACCGTAGCCTCTTTTTACTCTGGTACTTTATTTTCACATGTTTAAATTATAATGTTTTATTTTTAATTGTCTACTGAATATCTTGTTACCTGTGAGCAAAGCTCCAATGTAAATTCCTTGTATGTGGACATACTTGGCTAATAACATTTTTATTAATTCATTATTATTCATTGAAGACAATAGACAATTGGTGCAGGAGTAGGCCATTCGGCCCTCGAGCCAGCACCGCTATTCACCATGATCATGGCGATCATGCACAATTAACACCCTGTTCCTCCCCGTATCCTATGACTGCGCTATCTTTAAGAGCTCTGTCCAGCTCTTTCTTGAAAGCATCCAGAGAACCGGCCTCCACCACCATCTGCGGCAGAGAATTTCACAGACTCTCAACACTCTGTGTGAAAACGTTTTTCCTCATCTCCGTTCTAAATGAATTACCCCTTATTCTTAAACTATCCCTCAGACTATCTTAAATCAGACTTTATCTTGCACTAATCGATATTCCCATAATCCTATATCTGTACACTATGGGTGGGTTGATCGTAATCCTGTATTGTCCTTCCACTTGAGGAAATATATAATAAAATTGCTCAAATGATAAGTTCTTAAGGAACTTGTGTTAAGTTGCAAATGAAGGGTTTGGAGTTGGGGCTATCAGAAATACATGCCTCCACAAAGAAATAAAGAACAAAGAACACACACAGGAGAACAGATGGCTTATCATAATGTGGAAATGTTGATCTGAATGGGCATATCTTTATTTATTGCTTTGAAGCAATAATCATGCTGTGAGAGGTTGTAGTTGGTTTAGGTTGCTGTTTATAATGGAAGTTGTAACACATCTCAGAGTTTGGCTGTGTCATTTAAGGCGATTTATGGTTGCCTATGTTGGATTGTAGGCACCAAGGGCAGATACTAGTCTGTGGGATGGTTTGTGCTGTTTTGGACGTGTGTTTATGTTGGGATAAGAGATAAGGCATAGGTGATGGTTGTGTGACCTTTGCGAAAGGATTTCTTATGGTTACCAGAAACTAAGAAAGTAACTCTGTTTTGATAATCTTTCATTTGTTGTGAGGAATGTTTTTAGTGAAGAGGCATTTACATTATTTTCTTCCAGAGACAGTAGGGGGAGGTTGTAATACAGAATGAAATTAGACCCGAGCTTGGGAAGAAGCAATCAAGTGTGATAATTAATGACCTTTATGTGTCTGTAGTTTGGAATTGTGTGATTAGAACTTTGACTAGCACTTTGTAAGAATGAGGCAAAACTCATCGTTAATCTTTGTAATCCATAAGTAACTGTATTTTAACTGTGTGGTTGTAAGGAAATTAATTGTGAAGTGTTAGTGTGTTTAATTACGATTGTCAAGTCTCCTCTCATCTTCTGACATGGCACAGAAAACAATCCAAGTCTATCCGACCCTCTCCCTGGAGCTGAAGCCCTCTAATCCAGGCAGTATTCTGGGAAAACATTTTGTTTTCACAAAGTTAGAACAGTCACGTCGTACAACATTTAGTGCTTGAAACATCAGGCTGGGACACTTGCACCCCGCTGAGTTACTCCAGCACCTTACATCTTTTTTAAAAAGTACGCAGGCATCGACAGTTTCTCACGGCTATAGTTTCATTTTTTTAGTTTTAGAGACACAGTGGGGAAGTAAGACC
This sequence comes from Leucoraja ocellata, assembly GCA_036785375.1. Lineage (NCBI taxonomy): Eukaryota > Metazoa > Chordata > Chondrichthyes > Rajiformes > Rajidae > Leucoraja > Leucoraja ocellata. Next base: position 106,082 of record JAWMAR010002155.1, read on the forward strand.
TTCGGCCCAGAGTCCGCACCGACCAGCAATCCCTGCACACTACACCACCCCACATACACCAGTGACAATTTACATTTATACCAAGCCAATTAGCCTACAAACCTGTATGTCTTTGGGGTGTGGGAGGAAACCAGAGAGCCCGTAGAAAGCCCATGTAAGTCACGGGGAGAACGTACAAACTCTGTACAGACAGTACCCATTGTCGGGATCGAACACAGGTCTGCGGCGCTGAAAGTGCAGTAAGTCACATGGAAACATAGAAAATAGGTGCAGGAGTAGGCCATTCGGCCCTTCAAGCCTGCACCGCCATTCAATATGATCGTGGCTGATCATCTAACTCAGTATCCTGTACCTGCCTTCTCTCCATACCCCCTGATCTCTTTAGCCACAAGGGCCACATCTAACTCTTAAATATAGCCAATGAATTGACCTCAACTACCTTCTGTGGCACAGATTCACCACTGCCCGTGTGAAAAATGTTTTTATTATCTCGGTCCTAAAAGATTTCCCCTTTATCCTTAAACTGTGACTCCTTGTTCTGGACTTCCCCAACATCGGGAACAATCTTCCTGCATCTAGCCTGTCCAACCCGTAATTTTGTACATTTCTATAAGAACCCCCCCCCCCTCAATCTTCTAAATTCTCTGTACTCCCTCTATGGCAAGAATGTCCTTGCTCAGATTAGGAGACCGAAACTGTACACAATACGCCAGGTGTAGTCTCACCAAGTCCCTGCACAACTGCAGTAGATCCTCCCTGCTCCTAGACTCAAATCCTTTTGCTATGAATGCTAACATATCACTCGCTTTCTTCACTGCCTGCTGCACCTGCATGCCGACTTTCAATGACTGGTTTACCATGACACCCAGGTCTCGTTGCATCTCACCTTTTCCTAATCGGCCACCATTCAGATAATAGTCTACTTTCCTGCTTTTGCCACCAAAGTGGATAACTTCACATTTATCCACATTATACTGCATCTGCCATGCATTTGCCCACTCATCCAGCCTATCCAAGTCTCCTTGCAGCCCCCTAGCATCCTCCTCACAGCTAACACTGCCCCCCAGCTTTGTGTCATCCGCAAACTTGGAGATGTTGCATTCAATTCCCTCGTCCCTATATATTGTAAGTAGCTGTGGTCCCAGCACTGTGCCTTGCGTTACCCCACTAGTCACTGCCTGCCATTGTGAAAAGGACCCGTTTACTCCTACTCTTTGCTTCCTGTCTGCCAGCCAGTTCTCTATCCACATCAATACTGAACCCCCAATACCGTGTGCTTTAAGTTTGTATACTAATCTCTTATGTGGGACCTTGTCGAAAGCCTTCTGAAAGTCCAGGTATAACACATCCATTGGTTCTCCCTTATCTACTCTACTAGTTACATCCTCGAAAAATTCTATAAGATTCGTCAGACATGATTTACCTTTCATAAATCCATGCTGACTTTGTCCAATGATTTCACCACTTTCCAAATGTGCTGCTATCCCATCTTTAATAACTGACTCTAGCAGTTTCCCTACTACCGACGTTAGACTAACTGGTCTGTAATTCCCCGTTTTCTCTCTCCCTCCCTTCTTAAAAAGTGGTGTTACATTAGCTACCCTCCAATCCTCAGGAACTGCTCCAGAATCTAAAGAGCTTTGAAAAATTATCACTAATGCATCCACTATTTCTGGGGCTACCTCCGTAAGTACTCTGGGATGCAGCCTATCTGGTCCTGGGGATTTCTCGGCCTTTAATCCATTCAATTTACCTAACACCACTTCCCGGCTAACCTGGATTTCACTCAGTTCTTCCATCTCATTTGACCCCCGGTCCCTTGCTATTTCCGGCAGATTATTTAAGTCTTCCCTGGTGAAGACAGAACCAAAGTAGTTATTCAATTGGTCTGCCTTGTCCTTGTTCCCCATGACCAATTCACCTGTTTCTGAGTGCAAGGGACCTACATTTGATTTACCTAATCTTTTTCTCTTCACATATCTATAAAGACTTTTGCAGTTTTTATGTTCCCTGCCAGTTTTGGTAAATAAACTATTTCCCCTTTCCTAATTAAGCCCTTTGTCCTCCTCTGCTAGACTCCGAATTTCTCCCAATCCTCTGGTAGGCTGCTTTTTATGGCTAATTTGTATGCTTCATCCTTTGTTTTGATACTATCCCTGATTTCCCTTGTTATCCATGGATGCACTACCTTCCCTGATTTATTCTTTTGCCAAACTGGGATGAACAATTGTTGTAGTTCATCCATGCAGTCTTTAAATGCCTTCCTTTGCATATCCACCATCAACCTTTTAATAATTAATTGCCAGCCTATCTTGGCCAAGTCACGTCTCATACCCTGAAAATTACTATTCTTTAAATTCAGAACCCTTGTTTCTGTATTAACAATGTAACTCTCCATCCTAATGAAGAACTCAACCATATTATGTTCTCTCTTGCCCAAGGGGCCACGCACAACAAGACTGCTAACTAACCCTTCCTCATTACTCAATACCCAGTCTAAAATAGCCTGCTCTCTTGTTGGTTCCTCTACATGTTGGTTTTGAAAACTATCCCACATACATTCCAAGAAATCCTCTTCCTCAGCACCCCTGCCAATTTGATTCACCCAATTTATATGTAGATTGAAGTCACCTATTATAACTGTTTTACCTATGTCGCACGCATTTCTAATTTCCTGTTTGATGCCATCCCCAACTCCACTACTACTGTTAGGTGGCCTGTACACAATTCCCCACTATCGTTTTCTGCCCCTTAGTGTTTCGCAGCTCTACCCATATCGATTCCACATCCCCCAAGCTAATGTCCTTCCTTTCTATTGCGTTAATCTTCTCTCTAGCCAGCAATGCTACCCCACCTCCTTTTCCTTTCTGTCTATCCCTCCTGAATATTGAATATCCCTGGATGTTCAGCTCCCAGCCTTGGTCACCCTGGAACAATGTCTCCGTGATCCCAACTATTAGGTATGTTACAAAACCTACCTGAATCGTCATTGGGAATCTGCCCCAGGCTGTGTCAGCGATTTTGGCGCTGTTTGGAGGGGGCGGGTTTAAAACGCGATTTTTACTAGGCTGTTCCAATCGAAGATGTTCAGCCTAGTAAATCATTAACGGAAAATCGCTGAAAGACTCCGTCGCAAAAGGTATTATTAGTTTTATAGGCCTCGAATAATAGTTATAATAGTTTTAAAATCACTCTCTCAACCCGCGACCTATCGCAGCCCCAGGGTTTTATAAAGCAGACAATTAAAGGTATGTACCTTATTTTTACATTAAAAGGGGCTTCCTAAGAACCCTGTATATAATGTTTACTATAGCGAGTAGTTCATTTTGGGCTCTTTATATCCCGGAGTATTTTCCTGGGCATTTGAGGGCACAACTCCAGCACAATGTGAACGTTCTAAACCAGCGCGTTCACAGGATCCCACTAGAAAGCCGATTTAAATGGACTTTAATTTACAGCAATTGAACACTAAATTCCTTCCATTTGGCCTATAAATTGATGTAAATGAGATTTAAAAATCATGTTTTATTGTGAATTATTTGTGAATATTATTTGGACACTTGGGCTATTTAAAAATGTTAATCATTTATTAAGAAATGGATAGATGTTTAGATCTAGTAATTGAAGTTTGAAATTAGCTACAATTGGGTAACTAACTAATTATATGCTTTAATTTCAGGTCATCCAAGTAAGATTATTTTATATTTGTTTCAGAATGGTTCAAGCTATGATAACTGAAAAGTTCATTCAGTTCTCTTAATTTTTAAGACGGTTATGGGCTTTTGACGGTCCATGATCATAGTTTTTTTGTTATGTCCATAGAAAATCAATAGGGAACAAGATGCTAATTTCCGAGTATGAAAATGGCCATAACTTTTTTATTACTTGAGATATGAAAGTGAATTAGGTGTCAAATTAAACTTATTTTTATGCTTTATCTGATGAGATAAATTGCAGACTTGATTTTTTAAATCTCAAAATTTTGTAACATTGCTACAACTATATAATAGTCATTAATAACCATCTGCACATTCAACTCATCCACCTTATTAAAAATGCTCCTTGCATTGAGACACAAAGCCTTCAGGCTTGTTTATTACAACACCCTTACTCCTTATACCATTTGGATTTTTGCCCTGGATTTGTCTGTCAGCCACTTTTATTTTTCACCTTGCTACCTATTGCTTCTGCAATCATTTAGCACCACTCTGTCTCTCTGCTCATACATTTAAGAAACCCACCACCTCTTATTTTCTGATTATTAACTTTTTCTTCTTTCCCCTTACAGCTTTCTCTATTTGAGTCCCTCCCCCCAACTGTTCTAGTTTAATGTCTCCCCAGTAACCTTTGCAAATCTCCCCACCAGGATATTGGTAGCACCGATGCTCCGGCTGCGGCACCATGCTGTGCATGAGGCAGAGGGTCTCCATTACCTTTGTTTGCAGCTCCACAGGCATATCGTTGGTCATGTCATCAGGCAGGTCTGCAGCGGTGTCATTGGCGGTGTCATCGGCGGCGGTGTCTGCGCTGGTGTCGGCGGTGGTGTTGGCGACAGTGTCGACGGTGGTGTTGGTGACAGTGTCGACGGTGGTGTTGGCGACACCGGTGGTTGCGGAGGTGTTATCAGTGCCGGTGGCGGCGGCAGTGTCAGTACCTGGCGCGGCGGAGTCGGCGGCGTTGTCGGCAGCGGTGTCTGCGGCTGTGGCTGCGGAGGTGTCGTTGGCCACTTCAGTGGCCATGTCTGAAAAGAGCCTGCGAGTAGGAAGCAAAATCCATCAGCATACCCATCCGGAGAAGCCATGCCTTTTCGGATGGGTCACAGAGAGAACATGCAAACTCCACACACACACATAGCCGGAGAAGAAGGCACACAGTCACAGGGAGAACGTGCGAACTCCACACGCACACAGCATCAAACTCATTCCCAGCCTCGGCAAGGCCATCAGCAATATCAAGGACAAGTCACATACTGGCCACTCCCTCTTTCCCCTCTCCCATCAGGTATAGAAGTGTGAAAACACACAGATTCAGGGACAGTTTCTTCCCAGCAGTAATCAGGCAATTGAACGATCCTACCCCAACCAGAGAGCAGTGCAGAACTACTATCTACCTCATTGATGGCCCTTGGTCTATGTTTGATCGGACTTTACTGGGTTTATCTTGCACTAAACATTATTCCCTGATCATGCATCTGTACGCTGTAAATAGCTCGACTGTAATCATGTATTGACTTTCCACTGACTGGATGCACGCAACAAAAAGCTTTTCTCTGTACCTCGGTAAATGTGACAATAAACTAAACTGACCCGGGTCTCTGGCGCTGTGAGGCAGCAGCTCTAATGTAAATTGAATTCCTTGAATTGTCCCTGAGCATGTAGAATAACATAGAACTAGCATGTGGGTGATTGTTGGTCAGCGTGGACTCGATGGGCCAAAGAGCCAGTTTCCATGCTGTAGCTCTAAAACTAAACTAAGGAGGATTCAGCATATGTGGGGGATGGGAGCTAATTGAGATGGATAAGGATGCCAGAAACAAATTATGGCAGAATGAATAATGAACAGATGTTTAAAAACTGGAGTTCAATGGATGATATAAAACATAGTTTGAGAGAGAGATGAATGGGGAAAAAAGGCGTAGACTCATTTCTAAATGGAGTGAGAATCCAGAAATCGGAGGTGCAAAAGGACTTGGGATTCTGGTGCAGGATTCCCCAAAAAATAAGCAGCAAGACAAATCAGTGATAAAGAAGGCAAACACAATAGTAGCATTTATTTAAAGAGGGCTAGAATACAAAAACAGGGATGTAATGCTGAGGCTCTATAAGGCGCTGGTTAGGCCACATTTGGAGTATTGTGAGCAATTGCATGCACCATATCTGGGGAAGGATGTGCTGGCTATGGAGAGGGTCCAGAGGAGGTTTACGAGAATGATCCCAGGAATGGGCGGGCTAATCTATGATGATCATTTATGATGGCAGTAGGCCTGTACTCGCTGGAGTTCAATGAAATGTACCAAATAGTGAAAGGTTTGGACGGTATGGATGTGGATAGGATGTTTCCACTCATGGGAGAGTCTCGGACAAGGGTTCCAAGCCTGGGGTAAACTTACCCCCCAGAAGGTACATTTCGCCTACCCAGGGGGCACATTTATTGATTCTGGATTTGTACATATTTTTTCTCATTGACTGATTGTGTTTGGTTCTGGTATACTGGTATCTGTTCATCATTAGTTGTTCATAAATAAGTGAAATAATATTGTAATGTGCCATTAAAGTTGCCTGGGTAAATGGGATGAAAAAGGTTGGCAATCCCTGGTCTACGACCAGAGCCTCAGTACTAAAGGACATTCCTTTAAGAAGGAGATGAGGAATGTCCTTAGTCAGAGGGTGGTGAATCTATGGAATTTATTGCCACATGCGGCTGTGGAGGCCAAGTCATTGGATATTTTTAAGGATAGATTCTTGATTAGAACAGGTGTCAGGGGTTATGGGTAGAAGTCAGGAGAAGGGGTTGAGAGGGAAAGATAGGTCAGCCATAATTGAATGGTGGAGTAGACTTGATGGGCCAAATGGCCTAATTCTGCTCCTGTAACTTATGAGCGAGGGGTCAATGTTACCTGAGGTGTTAACGTATGATGGACGAGTAAATGGGATTGTGGTGATGTCCATGATACAGAGAGTATTGCTCAACGTGGTGAAATGATGCACTGTCATCCCTCCTAAGCTTACTTTAGAGATATAGCATGGAAACGGGCCATTAGGCTCACCAAATACACGCCAACCAGTGATCACACGTACACTATGTCTACCCTACTCACTGGGGGCAATTTTCAGAATTAATCTACACACCTGCACATCTTTGGAATGAGGGGGGAATTCGGAGCACCCGGAGAAAACACACACAGTCACAGCGAGAACGTACAAACTCTAGTTCCACCTGCTTGCATTTGGTCGGGCCCAGGCCGGGTGAGGCAGCTTATCTTAACATCACCGGGACTTCTGTGCCGATCGGTGGAATGAATTTGTCCCCTGCGGCCAGAGCCGACAGATCCGTTCCAATTGCCAACCTACATGGCCAACTTTGTGAGCCGATATCTCAGCCCACCAGTGGCCTATATGGATGGCTCCAGTACCATTGAACTCCCCTCGAGACCATGACCTCTTTTTGTCCGTCAAAAAGGATCATCCAGAAAGGCTCTGGAACCAAGGGTGCTGGAAAATCGGTGGTGGACCTACACATGGCAGCATCTTTGACTGGTTTCATCATGGCCAGGTTTGGCAACTCGAAAGCCCAGGTAAGAAGGAGATTATAAAAGGTGGTGGACACTGCCCGGTCCATCACGGATACTGATCTCCCCAGCATTAAACGGTCCTGAGAAAACAAGGCCTGTATAACAAAAGACTCTATTCACCATGGAGGGCAATGTCAAAGATCAATGAAAAACCGAAGATAAACACAAAAGGCTGGAGGAACTCCGTGGGACTGACAGCATCCCTGGAGAAATGGAGCAGGTGACGTTTCGGGTTTGATTACACTGTCCTGATTCATTTTACTGATTGAATGCCTTGTTGTCATCTTCTCCCCTTCCAACAATGAACCATCCTAGTCTGCAGAAGGTTCCCGACCTGAAATGTCACCCATACCTTGTCTCCAGAGATGCTGTCTGTCCCGCTGAGTTACTCCAGCATTTTGTATCTACCTTCGAATGAACCAATCTACTATTCCTTGATCATCATCTGCTTTCAAATGTCTTCCATATCTTTTATTTCCCTCAACCCTGACTCTCAGTCTGAAGAAGGGTCTCGACACTAAACGTCACCCATTCCTTTTCTTCACAGATGCTGCCTGACCCCACTGAGATATTCCAGATTTTGTGTCTATCTTTGGTTCAAACCAGCATCTGCAGTTCTGGTCCTTCCCACACATCAATGAGGGACCGTGTTCTCTGGGTTAAACAGATGCAGTGTTATTTTATTCTACTCACAGCCTGAGATGCTTCACCATACTACTGCCCCGACGCGGGGGCTTGGATCGCCCCGACACATCGACCAACCGCCCCGACTGCAGGAGAAAAATGAGCGAAGGTTAGACTTTATTGCCTTCCATCACAGTGAGGAATCCACTGTGGTGGATGTTTATGTTAACTTTTATGTAGTTGTGTGTCTTGTTACTTTTTTTGTACGGCGAATTGGTAATTCGAATATCACTGTACCTTAATTGGTACAGGTAACAATAAAAGATCTTTGAAACCTTTGAAAACAAAGCTTTTCACTTTATCTCAGTACACATGACAATAATAAGCATAAAGTTCTCCAATACAGACTGGGCACAAACTACACACCACCATAATGTGAAGAACTGATCCCCTGTAGATGGGAATTTGACATTGCATCTTATTCTTGTGTCTCTTCCAGCCATTTGCCCCCATCTTGCTCTACATTTAAGATAGTCACAAAATGCTGGAGTAGGTGATGTTACGGGTTAATGCTCATCTTCAGACTGAGAGTCAGGGGCGCCACAATTCGATTTGATCATGGTTGATCATCCAACTCAGTATCCCATCCCTGCCTTCTCTCCATACCCCCTGATCCCTTTAGCCACAAGGGCCACATCGAACTCCCTCTTAAATATAGCCAATGAACTGGCCTCAACCACCTTCTGTGGCAGAGAATTCCACAGATTCACCACTCTCTGTGTAAAAAATGATTTTCTCATCTCGGTCCTAACAAACTTCCCTCTTATCCTTAAACTGTGACCCCTAGTTCTGTACTTCCCCAATATCAGGAATAATATTCCTGCATCTAGCCTGTCCAACCTCTTAAGAATTCTGTAAGTTTCTATAAGATCCCACCTTAATCTTCTGAATTTTAGTGTGTACAAGTCGAGTCTATCCAGTCTTTCTTCATATGAAAGTCCTGCCATCCCAGGAATCAGTCTGGTGAACCTTCTCTGTACTCCCTCTATGGCAAGAATGTCTTTCCTCAGATTAGGAGACCAAAACTGTACACAATACTCCAGGTGTGGTCTCACCAAGACCCTGTACAATTGCAATAGAACCTCCCAGCTCTTATACTCAAATCCTTTTGCTATGAATGCTAACATACCATTTGCTTTCTTCACTACCTGCTGAACCTGCATTCCTACTTCCAAACTTCACAGATGCTGCCTGACACGCTGAGTTATTCCAGTACTCCGTGAAACGTCACCTACCCATGTTCTCCACAGATGCTGCCTGACCCGCTAAGTTACTCCAGCACTCCGTGAAATGTCATCTATCCATGTTATAACCAATATAACCATATAACAATTACAGCACGGAAACAGGCCATCTTGACCCTTCTAATGCCGAACACTTATTTTCCCCTAGTCCCATCTACCTGCACTCATACCATAACCCTCCATTCCTCTGCCATCCATATGCCTATCCAATTTATTTTTAAACGATAAAATTGAACCTGCCTCCACCACTTCCACTGGAAGATCATAGCACACCGCTACCACTCTCTGAGTAAAGAAGTTCCCCCTCATGTTACCCCTAAACTTATGTTCCTTAATTCTCAAGTCATGTCCTCTTGTTTAAATCTTCCCTACTCTCAATGGGAAAAGCTTGTCCACGTCAACTTTGTCTATCCCTCTCATCATTTTAAAGACCTCTATCAAGTCCCCTCTTAACCTTCTGCGCACCAAAGAATAAAGACCTTTGTTCGACCTTTCTCTGTAACTTAGTTGCTGAAACGCAGGCAACATTCTAGTAAATCTCCTCTGTACTCTCTATTTTGTTGACATCCTCCCTATAATTAGCCAACCAAAATTGTAGACCATACTCCAGAATTGACCTCACCAATGCCTTGTACAATTTTAACATTACATCCCAGCTTCTATACTCAATGCTCTGATTTATGAAGGCCAGCACACCAAACGCTTTCTTTACCACCCTATCTACAAGAGATTCCACTTTCAGGGAACTGTGCACAGTTATTCCCAGATCCCTCTGTTCACCTGCATTCCTCAATTCACTACCATTTACCATGTACGTCCTATTTTGAATTGTCTTGCCAAGATGTAGCACCTCCCACTTATCAGCATTAAACTCCATCTGCCATCTTTCAGCCCACACAGCCGGCCTAAATCTCTCTGTAGACTTTGAAAATCTACTTCATTATCGACAACACCACCTATCTTAGTATCATCTGCATACTTACTAAACCAATTTACCACACTATCTTCCAGATCATTGATGTACATGATAAACAACAGTGGACCCAACACAGATCCCTGAGGCACCCCACTAGTCACTGGCCTCCAACATGACAAACAACCATCCACCTCTGGCATCTCCCATTCAGCCACTGTTGAATCCATTTTGCTACTCCACCATTAATACCCAACAATTGAACCTACTTAACCAATGTTGAAGACTGGAGACAGGATTGTCACTGGATGGATAGGATTCTCTCCCATAAAGAAAAGCTCAGAGGTGGCAGTAGAGCCCTATGTTCCCAATGTAGGGGGTCCAGAACCAGGGGGTCGCAGTTTAAGAATAAGACCCGCTGAGTCACTCCACCTTTTATCTTGGTCTATTAACGGATTCAAATCTACCTTAGATCTCCTTTTATCATCCTGCTTGGTATTCTCCACCGGCATTTTTGATACAGGTTCCATTGTTTCTAAATACGTAGAGTGAATTTTAAAGCTCTGATCTGTTCAATATCTCGCAAACAGTGAACCCACTTCAAGTTGATGGATGGAATGGAGTCCGTCCGTCTCTCATGGTTACGGATGCAGTTCACTGTGATGTCGCCGGCCAGGCACATTATGAGGTCACCTCTGATTATGATGGTTTACAAACTTACGATCTTATGAATGGAAGGCCAGCCCAGAAGGGAATAAACCACTTCACCATATGACCACAGGTCACAGTGGTTATAACCAACTGGACTCAAGTGTTAGATACAATGATGCGTACAAATTAGCTAGAAAAAGCAGCATACCGGAGGACTGGGAGAAATTCAAAGACTAGCAGAGGAGGACAAAGTGCTTAATTAGGAAAGGGAAAATAGATTATGAAAGAAAACTGGCAGGGAACATAAAAACTGACTGCAAAAGTTTTTATAGATATGTGAAAAGAAAGAGATTAGTTAAAACAAATGTAGGTCCCTTGCAGTCAGAAACAGGTGAGTTGATCATGGGGAACAAGGATATGGCGGACCAATTGAATAACTACTTTGGATCCATCTTCACTAAGGAAGACATAAATAATTTGCCGGAAATAGCAGGGGACCGCGGGTCAAAGGAGTTGGAGGAATTGAGTGAAATCCAGGTTAGCCGGGAAGTGGTGTTGGGTAAATTGAATGGATTAAAGGCCGATAAATCCCCAGGGCCAGATAGGCTGCATCCCAGAGTATTTAAGGAAGTAGCTCCAGAAATAGTGGATGCATTAGTAATAATCTTTCAAAACTCTTTAGATTCTGGAGTAGTTCCTGAAGATTGGCGGGTAGCAAATGTAACCCCACTTTTTAAGAAGGGAGGGAGAGAGAAAATGGGGAATTACAGACCAGTTAATCTAACATCGGTAGTGGGGAAACTGCTAGAGTCAGTTATTAAAGATGGGATAGCAGCACATTTGGAAAGTGGTGAAATCATTGGACAAAGTCAGCATGGATTTACGAAAGGTAAATCATGTCTGATGAATCTTATAGAATTTTTCGAGGATGTAAATAGTAGCGTGGATAGGGGAGAACCAGTGGATGTGGTGTATCTGGACTTCCAGAAGGCTTTCGACAAGGTCCCACATAAGAGATTAGTATACAAACTTAAAGCAAAAGGCATTGGGGGTTCAGTATTGATGTGGATAGAGAACTGGCTGGCAAACAGGAAGCAAAGAGTAGGAGTAAACGGGTCCTTTTCATAATGGCAGGCAGTGACTAGTGGGGTACCGCAAGGCTCAGTGCTGGGACCCCAGCTATTTACAATATATATTAATGATCTGGATGAGGGAATTGAAGGCAATATCTCCAAGTTTACAGATGACACAAAGCTGGGGGGCAGTGTTAGCTGTGAGGAGGATGCTAGGAGACTGCAAGGTGACTTGGATAGGCTGGGTGAGTGGGCAAATGTTTGGCAGATGCAGTATAATGTGGATAAATGTGAGGTTATCCATTTTGGTGGCAAAAACGGGAAAGCAGACTATTATCTAAATGGTGGCCGATTGGGAAAGGGGGAGATGCAGCGAGACCTGGGTGTCATGGTACACCAGTCATTGAAGGTAGGCATGCAGGTGCAGCAGGCAGTAAAGAAAGCGAATGGTATGTTAGCTTTCATTGCAAAAGGATTTGAGTATAGGAGCAGGGAGGTTCTACTGCAGTTGTACAGGGTCTTGGTGAGACCACACCTGGAGTATTGCGTGCAGTTTTGGTCTCCAAATCTGAGGAAGGACATTATTGCCATAGAGGGAGTACAGAGAAGGTTCACCAGACTGATTCCTGGGATGTCAGGACTGCCTTATGAAGAAAGACTGGATAGACTTGGTTTATACTCTCTAGAATTTAGGAGATTGAGAATTTAGGAGATTATAAGTTTCTTATAGAAACTTACAAAATTCTTAAGGGGTTGGACAGGCTAGATGCAGGAAGATTGTTCCCGATGTTAGGGAAGTCCAGGACAAGGGGTCACAGCTTAAGGATAAGGGGGAAATCCTTTAAAACCGAGATGAGAAGAACGTTTTTCACACAGAGAGTGGTGAATCTCTGGAACTCTCTGCCACAGAGGGTAGTTGAGGCCAGTTCATTGGCTATATTTAAGCGGGAGTTAGATGTGGCCCTTGTGGCTAAGGGGATCAGGGGGTATGGAGAGAAGGCAGGTACGGGATACTGAGTTGGATGATCAGCCATGATCATATTGAATGGCGGTGCAGGCTCGAAGGGCCGAATGGCCTACTCCTGCACCTAATTTCTATGTTTCTATGTTTCTATACAAGGAACTCAGTTCAATTAAGTTTATTGTCACGTGTACAGAGAAATGCTTTTTGTCGCATGTTAAAAACAGTTAGCAGAAGGACAATGCATGATTACAGTCGAGCCATTTACAATGTATAGATAGATACATGGTAAGGGAATAACGTTTAGTGCAAGGTAAAGCCAGCAAGGATAGTCCGAGGGTCACCAATGAGGTAGATAGTAGTTCAGAACTGCTCTCTGGTTGTGGTAGGATGATTCAGTTGCCCGATAACAGCAGGGAAGAAACTGTCCCTGAAACTGGAGGTGGGCGATTTCACACTCCTGTACCTTTCCTAATTTGCAGAAGGACATTCTTACTATTGAGGGAGTGCAGCGTATGTTCACCAGGTCAATATTCGGGGTGACAGGACTTGCGTATGATGAAAGAATGGGTCGACTGGGATTGAATTCGTCAGAAATGAGAAGGATGAGAGGGCATCTTATGAAAACATATAACATTCTTAAAGGAGTTAAGGATAGATGCAGGAACAATGTTCCCGATGTTGGGGGAGTCCAGAACCAGAGGTCACAGTTTAATAATAACGGATTAGGCCATTTAGGACTCAGAAGAGGGAAAACATTTTCACGCAGAAAATCTGTAGAATTCTCTGCCACAGAAGGCAGTGGAGGCCAATTCACTGGATGTTTTCAAGTGAGTGTTGGATGTGGCTCTTTGGGCTAACAGAATCAAGGGATATGGGGAGATAGCAGGAATGGGGTATTGATTTTGGATGATCAGCCAAAATCATATTGAAAGGCGATGCTGGCTCAAAGGGCCGAATGGACTACTCCTGCACCTATTTTCTATGTTTCTACGTCATGGTGAGTCCAGCACTCGTTGACGTCTGGTCCTGAAGACGGGGACTGAACCAAAACGTCACCCACTCGTGTTCTCCAGAGATGCTGCTCAACCCGCCGAGTTACTCAGCACAAACAATATTAAATCTCAAGTGTTTTTTCATTTTGAGATACAGTGTGGCAACGGGCCCTTTGGCCCACGGATTCCACGCCGACCAGTATTCACCTCAACACCCGCACTATCCTACACACTGGGGACTTTTTACCAAAGCCAATTAACCTACAAACCTGCACGTCTTTGGAGTGTGGGAGGAACCCGGAGCACCCATAGAAAACCCACGCGGGTCACGGGGAGAACATACAAACTCTGTACAGACAGCACCTGGGTCTCCGGCGCTGTGAGGCAGCAACTCTACCGCTGAGCCACACTGCCATGTTGGGGAAAATACTTAAAAAGCAGCAGAATATTTTTGACATTTGCCAAATGAGAGTTGTCTATAGTCAAAGTGTGTGTAGTTTGTTCCTGGCACGAAAATACTTCTGCTTTATCAGGTTCACACTTAACTCTATAAACCTAAAGACTCCATCGTTGGAATGCAATTCAATCTTTGACAAATCTGAACACCTTAACAGACAGATATAAAGCACACAGAGGGATTACTGGAGTACATTTTCCCTTTGTAGTCCCTGAGAAATCAGTGGCTGTGGCAGAGAGTTGTTCTGATCTTTTAAGCCATGCCAATCCAGATATGATTGAATGACGGAGAGGACTTGATGTGCCAAATGGAGAAGGAACATCTCATTGGGTTTTAAAGCATGCAGAGGGCTAACATACAACTTCGTTAGCATCAAGTGAATTGATCAGCAAGCCCCAACTGGAGAACATTGCGGAGAAGCCCTGCTATGCGGAGAGAAAGCTCGGGGGAGAAATACCCGCAATGGAAGCCTTTCCTCAAGGATCACAGAGGGAATCTGTTTTTTCACACAGAGAGTGGTGAATCTCTGGAACTCTCTGCCACAGAGGGTAGTTGAGGCCAGTTCATTGGCTATATTTAAGGGGGAGTTAGATGTGGCCCTTGTGGCCAAGGGGATCAGTGGGTATGGAGAGAAGGCAGGTACGGGATACTGAGTTGGATGATCAGCCATGATCATATTGAATGGTGGTGCAGTCTCGAAGGGCCGAATGGCCTACTCCTGCACCTAATTTCTATGTTTCTATGTTTCTATGAATCCCAGCTGTAACAAACTACGACCATGAGACCAGACCAGGCTCCGGAAGAGCTTTGCCCCTGCAGCAGATGGTTTAAAAGGGACCTGCAGGTAATTTCCTTAGTCAAAGGTCGTGTTATGCTATTTTGTGAGAATATGTTACAGGAATGGACCACATCCAGACTGACTGCGGGGAACCATGGAATTGTGGGCAGTCAGCAGCGGTAGACTGCACCTGGATCGCTATTGATCAGCAGTCTCTGACCTGGCACCAGCACAGTCGGAATCGACACCACAGACTGGTGGGAAGGCCAAACAGAAGTCTGACAGGCCGAAGACTCGGATGAGTCGGGCTGTGAAGACTCACCGCCGGCGGGAGCAACTGTGATCGCATATCCCGCATGGAGCAGTTGTGCTATGTCGACGTGTGCTATGTCGACATCAAAACAAGTACCCGGATGCGGCTATGGTGGTGGCTGGAGATTTTAATAAATCAAATCTCAAGAAGGTCATGCCGAACTTCTACCAACACATCACGTGTGCCACCAGGGGGGAGAGAACTTTGGACCACTGCTACACACCGTTCAGGAAAGGCTACAAGGCCGTTTCACTCCCTCCCCTAGGAAAATCTGACCACGCTGCTATTTTCCTGTTGCCGGAGTATAAACAGAGGATAGTTCGGGAAGCAGTAGAGACGAGGGACGTAAAGCGGTGGTCCGACCAGTCAGAGGCCATGCTGCAAGATGCACTGAGTGATGTCGACTGGAATATGTTCGAAGCAAGTTCCAGTGACATCAGTGAGTTCGCGGAAGCAGTCACGGACTTCATCGCAACAGTAACCGACAACATCGTCCCCACGGTAAGGGTAAGCACCATTCCGAACCAAAAACCCTGGGTAGACAGGTCTGTTCGTGTGGCCTTGAATGCTCGCACCGCTGCCTACAACTCGGGCCTGGCATCAGGAAACATGGACGTCTACAAGGCAGAGTCCTACTGACTGCGAAGGGCGGTGAAGGACGCAAAGAGAAGGTACAGGGACAAGATGGAGTTACAGATGGAGCAGCAGGACACCAGAAGCCTGTGGCAGGGGCTACGGATTGTAACCAACTACCGAAGCACCCCTCCCTCACCCGCATGAGCCGGCACCTCCCTATCTGACGACCTGAACTCCTTCTACGCTCGTTTCGAGAGGGGCAACACCACTCCAGGTCTGCCGACTATCGACAATACCGACAGCGGGCTGGCTACCGAAGCTGAAGGGAGGAATATGCACACATTCTCGCTGTCCGAACACGACGTGAGGAGGGCACTGACACGGGTGAACACGAGAAAAGCTGCAGGCCCCAATGGCATCTCGGGGCGAGTACTCAAGTCCTGTGCTACGCAGCTAGCTCCAGTGCTCACTACATTATTCAACCTCTCCCTGGACAAGTCCGTGGTCCCTGCCTGCTTCAAAAAATCCATCATTGTACCGGTACCAAAAAATGCCTCCCCAGCCTGCCTGAATGACTACCGTCCAGTGGCCCTTAGCTCGGTAGTCATGAAATGCTTTGAGAGGCTGGCGAAGAATCACATCTGCGCCTTCCTCCCTCGGAACATGGACCTGTTGCAGTTTGCATACTGTCCAAACAGGTCCATGGACGATGCGGTCTCCCAGGTCTTGCACACCGCTCTCTCCCATCTGGACAGCCAGAAGGGGGGTTACGTGAGGATGCTGTTCATAGACTACAGTTCAGCCTTCAACACGATAGTCCCCACCAGACTGGCCGGGAAGCTACTGGAATTGGGGCTCAACACCTCCCTGTGTGCCTGGGTCCTGGACTTTCTCACCGTCAGGCCCCAGGTAGTCAAGATGGGAGGGAATATATCGAAGTCCCTCACACTGAGCACAGGATCGCCCCAGGGTTGCGACTTCAGCCCCCTATTGTACTCCCTGTACACACATGACTGTGTGGCTAGGTTCAGCTCCAATTCAATAATTAAGTTTGCTGATGACACTGTGGTGGTGGGCCTGATCTCAGACAATGATGAGAAGGCCTACCAGGAGGAGGTGGCTGATCTAGCACTCTGGTGCCAGGAGAACAGCCTCCTCTTGAACATCAAAAAAACGAAGGAGCTGATCATGGATTTTAGGAGGGCACATCATCCGAGGTCATACACTCCATTGAGTATAAATGGGGATCCTGTGGATAGGGTGAACTGTTTTAAATATCTGGGAGTCCACATCTCTGAGGATATGACATGGTCATCACACGCCTCAGCACTGGTGAGTAAGGCAAGGCAGCGCCTTTACCACCTCAGGCAATTGAGGAAATTCAGAGTGTCTCCGAGGATCCTACAGTGCTTCTACGCAGCGGCGGTGGAAAGCATCTTGTCCGGGAACATTACCATCTGGTTCGGGAATTGCTCTGCCAAGGACAAGAAGGCTCTGCAGAGAGTAGTGCGTTCGGCCGAACGCACTATGGGAACTTCACTCACCCCCCTGCAGGAACTATACAACAGGAGGTGCAGCTCCAGAGCAAACAAAATCATGAGAGACCTCTTCCACCCCTGCAACGGACTGTTCCAGCCGCTACGGTCAGGCAAACACCTCCGTTGCCATGCAGTGAGAACGGAGAGGTTGAGAAGGAGTTTCTTCCCAGAGGCAATTCGGACTGCAAACGCCTTTCTCACCAGGGACTAACTCTACAGAACGTTTTTCCTTCTATTATTTATTATGTAAAAGAATATGTGTGTTATGATTGTGTTTATAATTTGTTTGGTTGTTTTGTTGTTTGTCTCTTGCACAAAAGTCCGCGAGCATTGCCACTTTCATTTCACTGCACATCTCGTATGTGTAGGTGACAAATAAACTTGACTTGACTTGACTTGACTTGATGGAGAAGCTTCAATGAGACATGCTCCGGTATGTGGAGTTTAGTCACTAGGACGTCCAAGGCAGCACCTTATTGAGGGCTGCATAATGCATCTCCCTCGCCAGAGGGGAGCATTAACAGTCACTTCTGGGCTGACTCTGAAGACAGGGGTTTGGCTGAAAATACTACAAGTGTGCAGGGGGTGCAGGAACAACACAATCAGCAGCAGGAGCTCGACAAGGGCCATCGAGCTCAGGAAGGCCACATCTTCACAAAAGACCTCACATCTCCGGCGGCAGCACCCCTATGCACCTACCAGCAAACCACGATGCATTGAAGCTGGTGAAAGCTTGAAGGCCGTACAACCATAACAAAGGTCTTTATAAGGCCATAGCCCAGAACGGCCGATTCGGTCCGCAATAACCAAGCTGACCTCCCGGTGGCTCAGCACTTCAACTCCTCCTCCCACTCCATCTCTGACCTCTCTGTCCTGGGTCTCCACCATGGCCACAGAGAGCAGCACCGGAAATTGGAGGAACAGCACCTCATATTCCGTGCGGGGAGTCTGCATCCTTGGGGCACGAACATCGAATTCTCCCAATTTTGTTAGTCCTAGCTGTCTCCTCCCCTTCCTCAGTCCCCCTGCTGTCTCCTACCATCCCCCAGCCTTCGGGCTCCTCCTCCTTTTTCCTTTCTTGACCCACCCCTGATCAGTCTGAAGAAGGGTTTCTGCCCGAAACGTTGCCTATTTCCTTTGCTTCATAGATGAGTACAGCGTTACGGGTCCAGTCATTGCTACACTGGATAGAATGATCATATCTGTGGGCTATAATAACATGTTTTGTTTATGAATAGTCAAGCAGAGTAGACAGGGACACAGACCAAACTAGATGTTGCAATTTCCAATGGACCTTGGGTTGCGTGTGAACACGCATCTACACCAGTTTGTCAAGGTCCCTAAGAGCCTCATAGACTCTGACTAGCATATTGTTAGTTACATAAAACCTCGTTAGAAGGAATCACTACAAATCTTCTCCAGACGGTTAAATGGGTCTGGCTAATACAGGAGTGTACATTGAAATTGAATCCCACTCTACCAGGACCGCTATACCTCAGCAGCAGGCTTATGGATCACATCCTAGCTGCTGCAGGATGGTCAAACTATTAATCTGTAGATTCATTGTTAGATCGGAGGTATTTGCCAACTCTATATTAGTTCATACTTCCTCCAGGTTGAGGGATGTTACAATTCCCATTATTGTTCATTAATAGCATCAACATGTCTATATCTGTCTATAACGAAGGAGCTGATCATGGACTTTAGGAGGGCACATCAGCCGAGGACGTACACACCATTGAGGATAAATGGGGATCCTGTGGATAGGGTGAACTGTTTTAAATATCTGGGAGTCCACATCTCTGAGGATATGACATGGGCATCACACGCCTCAGCACTCGTGAGTAAGGCAAGGCAGCGCCTTTACCACCTCAGACAATTGAGGAAATTCAGAGTGTCTCCGAGGATCCTCCAGTGCTTCTACGCAGCGGTGGTGGAAAGCATCTTGTCCGGGAACATTACCATCTGGTTTGGGAATTGCTCTGCCAAGGACAAGAAGGCTCTGCAGAGAGTAGTGCGTTCGGCCGAACACACTATGGGAACTTCACTCACCCCCCTGCAGGAACTATACAACAGGAGGTGCAACTCCAGAGCAAACAAAATCATGGGAGACCCCTTCCACCCCTGCAACGGACTGTTCCAGCTGCTACGGTCAGGCAAACGCCTCCGTTGCCATGCGGTGAGAACGGAGAGGTTGAGAAGGAGTTTCTTCCCAGAGGCAATTCAGACTGTAAACGCCTATCTCACCAGGGACGAACTCTACAGAACGTTTTTCCTTCCATTATTTTTCCTTCCATTATTTATTATGTAAAAGAATATGTGTGTTATGATTGTGTTTATAATTTGTTTGGTTGTTTTGTTGTTTGTCTTTTGCACAAAAGTCCACGAGCATTGCCACTTTCATTTCACTGCACATCTTGTATGTGTATGTGACAAATAAACTTGACTTGACTTGACTTGACTGTCATGTCTGAATGCTATATTAATGTTCACTCATCATTGGCCCACTTATGCTGTGTATGACGCCTGGACTCGTTTCCACGGCATGAAATCACAGAGTTTTAAAATCTTCACGTAGTCACTCACATGACTCCGAAGTAAAATAGTAAGATTAAACAAGAACTTTTTTTTATGAGTAGTAACGTTGAGGGATTAAGTGCCCTCCACGTCCACCCTCGATCATAAAGTTCAAGTGGTATCCTATTTCTCTAATCTTACTATGTTCAGTTCATTTATTGTTATCTGTGATTTCACACCGCTGCTTTGAAGATTGACACGCATGCGTCCTGGCGGGTTCTTCATGTAATCACTCAACGTTACTCCTCATAAAATAAAGATCAAACTTCAAACTGTTACGTTCTAGTTTAATCTTACTATTCTCTGCCACAGAAGGTAGTTGAGGCCAGTTCATTGGCTATATTTAAGAGGGAGTTAGATGTGGCCCTTGTGGCTGAAGGGATCAGGGGGTATGGAGAGAAGGCAGGTACAGGATACTGAGTTGGATGATCAGACATGATCATATTGAATGGCAGCGCAGGCTCAGAGGGCCGAATGGCTTCTACTCCTGCACCTATTTTCTATGTTTCTATGTTTCTCACTCTTGCTGCTGAATGCACACATCCTCTCATTACCTTAGCTGGGAGTTTCGGACTGATGATGTGTCGACATCCATTTTCCCGAGTGATCAAGTTTCCCTCGACTTACCATAAGGCATATAATACAATGGTCTGTTCTATCCACCATGTCTGTGTGGAAAATATATCTCTCTGAACCTCATTTCAACTACATGGCACCTGTGCCAGTGAGGTAGTGTGTGGCGGGAGTGGGGTTGTGTGTGTGTTTGTGTGTGGGGGGAGGCGGGAGGGGGGGTGTAATGGGTATGGGCGTGTGGTGGCTGTGGCATTGTGTGTGTGTGTGTGTGTGTGCGCATGTGTGTTTATGTGTGTGTTTATGTGTGTGCGTGTGCGCGTGTGTATGTGTGCGCGCGTGTGTGGGTGTGTGCGCGCGCGTGTGGGTGTGTGCGCGCTCGTGTGGGTGTGTGTGCGCGCGTGTGTGTGCGTGCATGTGTATGTGTGCGTGTGTGTGTGTGCGTGCGTCTGTGTATGCGCGTGCGTGTGGGTGGGCATGTGAACTTCAGCAGCTGAGGAAGAACTGATAGCAAAATATAAATTAACAAGACACATAAATAGGTCACACAGTCAAAACTTTTTCCAGAGTGTAAATGTCAAGATCTAGAGACCTTTTAGCTTTAAAGTGAGGACGGGTTTAAAGGAGCTATGCAGGTGAGGTATTTGCACAAACTCGCCAGCCCACACATACCACAACCCCACCTCACACACTCCCCACACAACACACACTCACTTCACACATACATAATCTCACATATTGTTATTGTTTGTTTTGTTTTTGTCTTTTGTTTTGTCATTTTTCTTATTAATTGATTGTGTTGTGGTGTGTTTACCTTGTTTACCAGAGGGACTAAAGATGGAAATTAGCTACTGGCTACAATCTTGCATATTACATGTAAATGTTTATTAATATGCACTGTCCCTAAATAAATAAATTACAATTACAATTACATACATGCCCTCCACCACACACATATACCTATTCCACACACACACACACACACACACACACACACACACACACACACACACACACACACACACACACACACACACACACACACACACACACACACACACACACACACACACACACACACACACAATCTGTCTACTCATGTTTCCACTGTCAGGCAGCTGTAGACCTGGACCCAAGGATGCTGGAGCATCTCAACCCGTCAAGCAGCATCTCTGGAACAAATTGATATTGTGCTCTACCCGAAACCTGACATATCCATTTTCACCAGAGATGCTGCCTAACATGCTGAATTGCTCCAGCATTTTGTGTCTACCCTTGGCGACACCTCGATTACCCTAACTCACTCAAATCTCCCCTATCTGAAGCTCACTCAGCAACAAACTATAAATATTGTTTTAAGCCCGCCGGCAAGGGAGGTGCCAAATGTAGCCAGGCAGTCTGACCTCCACCGTGACATCTCTCGGACACGTCCTCATACCTACCCCTTCACCATGACCCCACAGACGATCAACACGCCATCATCTCCCAAACTGCTTCTGATCTCATCATCTCTGACCATCTCCCTCAACAGTCTCCAGCCCCACAGTGCCAGGTTATATCGCCTCCCCAAAATACACCAACAGAACTTCCCTTGCAGACCCACTGCATTTGTCTGCTTTGCCCCACTGACCTCATCTCCACACACATTGATTCTTGCTTCTCTCCCCTTGTCAAATCCCTTCCTTGTACATGCGAGACACATAATACGCCGTTTAACTCTTCAATAACTTTCAATTTCATGACAATCTTTGCCACGGACGTCCGGTCCCCATACACCTTCATCCACAAAGAGGAAGGTGTAGGAAGGAACCGCAGATGCTGGTTTATATGGAAGATAGAAACAAATGCTAGAGAAACTCAGGGTGACAGGCAGAATCTTCCAGAGATGCTGCCTGCCCGCTCAGTTACTCCAGCATTTTGTGTCTATCTCCACGAGGAAGGTCTCAATGCATTCCGGTTCTTCTTCGAATAAGGACCAAATTGATTTCACCCTACTGTACTAGTATTCTTCCCTAGATGGCAAACATCCTTGCCCTCAACAAATTGTCTTCGGACTCCATTCATTTTCTTCAAGTTAAAGGTGTGGCCATGGGCTCTCGGATGGGCCCCAGGTATGCCTGTCTTTTTTGTTCTTGACGTTGAACAGTACTTGTTCTACACGTACACTGGTGCCATCTCCCAACTATATTTCCACTACACTAATGACAGTACTGGGGCTGCCTCCCGGAAACCTCCCATGCAATGTTTATCCACAAAGGAATACATTTAGCTCAGCAGAAATCATGAATGGAATTCAAAATCTAACAGCATCTCCTGGCGACTCAAATCACCAGAGTTGCAGTGAAACATGTCTCGGATTAACAAAGATTGTAAGTTGGGGTTGCTGATATTCTCGTGAGCTAATTGGAGTCAGGGTCACAGATAATGACATTCAGAAGCAGGACATTCTGCCCAAGGTACCAATGCCATCCAACATGTAGCAATCTGCAATTCTCCATTTTTCCATCACTCGCATGGCAGCCTTACTTATCATTGCGTTTCATGAGCTCATCTAAATATTGTTTTTCAAAGTGTTGTGAGTGCCGACATCCATTACCAAATCAGGCAACATGTTGTATACCTGAAGCTCAGTATGGGTGGCGTAACCGTTACTTAAATGCCCACATAACCGTCACCTGAAGCGTCTCAACTCCGATTATGGACACCTGTGCTAAGGCAATATGTTTTTCAAGTGTTCAGTCTCACAACAGTCCTCGTCGTTTTGTGAACATCAAACAGAGCCCACACTCATTTCCCTCCAGTTTAAAGGGCACGAGCACTATCCCCGCAGACAGCAGAAACCATCTCTTGCAGCACTCTGGTACAACTCCCTGAAGCTCTCATGATTGCGGAGACCGCAATTCAACCTGATGTTTCATATATGAGTCATAGTCGTAGAGTGATACAGCGGGGAAATAGGCCCTTCAGCCAATCTTGCCCTCAACGGCCATCATTTCAAAATCTACACTCGTCCCACCTGCCCACGTTTGGCCCGCATTTCTCCAAACCTGTCCTATCCATATAAGAAGGGTTTCGGCCCGAAACGTTGCCCATTTCCTTCGCTCCATAGATGCTACTGCACCCGCTGAGTTTCTCCAGCTTTTTTGTGTACTATCCATATACATATCTAACAGTTTCTCACACGTTGGGATAGTCCCAGCCTCAACTAACCTAGTTGGCTGTTTGTTCCATGTATCCACTGCCCTTTGTGTGAAAAGCTTACCCGCTCGAATTCCTATTAAATCTTATCCCCTCGCCTTAATGAATGTATGATGTTGTGGAAATTACAGAAACGTGGCTGCAAGAGGATCGGAGCAGGGAGTTGAATATTCAAGGTTATATGTTGTACCGGAAAGACAGACAGGTGGTCAGAGGGGTGGGGTAGCTCTGTTGGTAAGGAATTAAATTCGGTCTTTAGCGAGGGGTGACATAGGATCAGAAGATGTACAGTCATCGTGGGTAGAGCTGAGAAAGCATAAGGGTAAAAATACCCTAATGGGAGTTATTTACAGCCCCCAAAGAGTAGCCAGGATATAGGCTACAAGTTATATCAGGAGACACAATCGGCATGTAAGAAATAAAATGCTACAGTCGTCATGGAATATTTTAATATGCAGGTAAAATGGGAAAATCAGCTTCAGATACTGAACCCCAAGAAAGTGAATTTGTACATTGCCTCTGCGATGGATTCTTAGAGCACCTGGCAGTGGAGTCTACCAGGGAAAAGGCAGTGTTGGATTTAATGTTGTGTAATGAACTGGATTTCATAAGGGAATTCACGGTAAAGGAACCAGTCGGAGGTAGCGACCATAATATGATAATATTTAACCTGCGATTTGACAGGCAGAAGATGAATTTGGATATGTTCGTATTACAGCTGTGCAAAGTGGACTACAGAGTCATGAGGGAGGAGGTGGCCAAAGTTGACTAGAAAGGGGTGATGATGGAACAGCAATGGCAGGAATTTCTGGGAATAATCCAGAAGATGCAGGATCTTTTCATTGAAACGATTCAGAAAGATTCGAGGTGGAGAAAGAGGCGCCCGTGGCTGACAATGGAAGTCAAGGACAGTATAAAATTAAAAGAGAAGACGTGTAACATAGCAAAGATACGTGGAATGCCAGAGTATTGTGAAGCTTTTAAATAACAACAGAAGGTAACTAAAAAGGCAACGCATGGAGAAAAGGTGAAATACGAAGGGAAGTTAGCCAATAATATAAACCAAGACAGCAAGAATTTCTTCTGTTACACAAAGAGTATGAAAGAGGCAAGCGTGGACGTTTGACCACTAGAGAATGATGCAGGAGAAGTGATAATGGGGAATAAAGAAATGGCAGAGGAGTTGAATAACATTTGTGCATCAGTCTTCAGAGTATAAGACACCAGCAACGTGCCTGAAATTCAATCCAATCCAATCCAACTTTATTTGTTAAGCACTTTAAAAACAACCAAAGTTGACCAAAGTGCTGTACAGAAATAAAAATAAACAAGACATCATAAACAGGCAAAATAACAGAACATACAGCTCACATGAGGCGCATAAATTATGTATGAAATTCAACAATAAATTAAAAGACATAAAACATGAGTATGAACCACATTAATATTGACCGTGGACAATGCCGTTCAACTACATAGAGCGGACGGTGAAGTAGAGGCAGCAGGGAAATCAAGATGCGGTGGAATACGTTTCTATTCTAACCAGGACTGGGGCAGCCACATCAAGGTACTGTCTAACATATGTTCTCCCAATCTAGAATCCTTCTTTATAAACTACAAACCCTTTTATTCTCCGATGGAATTTACCTCTGTTATTCTCGTTGGAGTTTACATCCCCCCCCCCCCCCCCCAAGCCTGTGTACAGAGGCGCTACGCAACTCGCTGACCAGGTAATGAGGGTAGAGAGTTGAGACAACAGATCGGGTTGTGTTCTGTGAGGAGTATGGGGAAGACATTGACAGCCTAACAGAATGCATTACCCATTACATCAATTTCTGTTATGATGACATCATGCCATCCAGGGTAATTCGTTGCTACCCTAATAACAAACCATGGATTACCAGCAGCCTGAAGGCCTTACTAAATGAGAAGAAAAAGACTTTCAGGGTGGGCGACAGGAATAAAATCAAAGAACTTCAAAAGGAACTGAAGGTGAGGATTAAGGAGGGGAAAGAAGCATATGGGCTCAAACTAGAACGACAGTTGCAGCAAGATGGAGTGAAGCAGGTATGGGCTGGAATGTGAAAGATCACGGGCATGAAGCAGAAGGGCAGTACACTGCCTGATGGCGAACAGAGTCTGGCTGATGATCTGAACAGATTTTTCAACAGATTTGACTGCCCCACACCTTCCCAGCCTCCCCCACCTGGTCTGCTGACCATTGCTGCTTCCTCTCCACCTCCCCTGCCTCTCTCCAACACTCCTGAGATGTCACCTGCATGGATTCCGCTCTTCCCACCTCCTACTCCACAGCACCCCCACCTATGACTCTTCATACTGCCCAGGTCAAGATGATGCTGAACAGACTGAAGCCAGGGAAAGCAGTGGGGCCCGATGACACCAGCCCAAGGCTACTGAAGACTTGCTCTTCAGAGCTGTGTGGTATCCTAACACACCTGTTCAACCTGAGCTTGCGTCTACAGAAGGTCCCAAGGCTGTGGAAAAACATCTTGCCTGGTACCTGTCCCAAAGAAGACCCATCCCACTCACCACAATGCCTACAGACCAGTACCGCTCACCTCACATATTATGAAGACATTTGAGAGACTTGTCCTCTCCTACATCAGGACTAGTGCGTCAACTCAAATGGATCCTTTACAGTTTGCATATCAGCCCAACATCAGTGTTGATGATGCCCTCATTTACATGCTGCAGAGGGCGTACACACATCTGGACATCCCTGATGCATCCGTAAGGATTGCATGCTTTGACTTCTCAAGTGCCTTTAACACAATTCAGCCCCGACTGCTAGGGGAGAAGATGGAGAAGATGAAGGTGGATCCATTAATGGTACTGTGGTGTTTGGATTACCTTTTCCTCAGACCACAGTACGTGCGCCCACAGAACAATGTCTCAAGCACCATCCTGAACAGCACAGGGGCTCCACAAGGAACTGTGCTGGCTCCATTCCTGTTCACCACCTACACAGCGGATTTCCAATACAACACCAACAGCTGCTTTTTGCAGAAATGTTCAGATGACACAGCTGTTGTTGGCCTCATCAAACGAGGCGACGAGGAGGATTATAGAGATACAATAAACAACTGTGTGGAGTGGAGTGCACACAATAACCTCCATCTCAACACCACCCAAAACCAAGGAGATAGTTGTGGATTTCAGGAGGGGAAGGAGGAGGACTCAACCAACACCAATCACCGTCAGGGGCAGTGATCGGTGGGGGCGCTGCACTGGCGGCAGCCCTGTCAGCAGCGCGTTAGTTTTTTTCAATTTTTTTAATTTTTTTGGTATGTTTTGAAGTATGTTTTTAATGTTCCTTTGTGTGTTTTGTGTGGGGGGTGGTGTGGGGGGGTGAGGGGGAAACCGTTTTGGTCGCCTCCTCCAAGGAGAGGCGACTTTTTCCAGGTCGCCTCCCCCGTGGCCTAACAGCGAGGATCGGTACGGCCTTTCCCGGAGATGCGCCCGGGGCTCCGGGCTCCGGCGGCGGGTGCAGTGTGGACCGTCAGCATGGAGCTGGGGCTCGCTGGAGGGGAGCGCTCCGTTTCGTTGGCCCGCAGCAGACGGCAGCCTGAAGCCGCGGTCTGCACAGCTCCAGCTGGCGCGGCGTCTACAGCCCGGGATCCCTCGTGGGGGACCCGGGGGGAAGAAGAAGCTTCCACCGCCGGCCCGCGGCCGTCTTCTACCGCGGGTGCGGTATGGACTTAACATCACCCCTGGAGGGGAGCTTCGGCCGCCGGCCCTGCAGACTGCGGTGCTTATGGCTGCGACGTGGAGGGAACTTTAAATCTTCGGCCGACGGCCTATACCAACTAAAAGCCGCGGTCTCCGGTGGGGATGAGCCGACTCTGGACTTACCTGGACTTGTACCTTGTCCTTACCATCTGGACGCCCACAGCGACTGCTGCAGAGGGTTGAGATCCCGACCACGGAGGAAAATGGAGGAGGACTGGCCAAATTGTGTGCCTTCCACCACAGTGATGAATGCTGTGGTGGATGTTTATGTTAAAATTGTATTGTGTTTTTGTGTGTGCTATTTATCATTGTATCGCTGCTGACATATCATTTCACTTGCACTTTTTGTGCAGTGTGACAAATAAACTGTATTGTATTGTATTGTATTGTATTGGTTGCCAGCCACAGGTACCTTGGTGTGCAGCTTGACAGTGAGCTGGACTGGAAGAGTCATATGGAGGCGGTGTACAGGAAGGGACAAAGTCGAATGTATTTTTTAAGGAGGCTAAGGTCATTCAACATCTGCCAACCCCTGTTGTGCAGTGTCTACCATTCAGTGGTGGCCAGTGCTCTGTTTTTTGCTGTGGCCTGTTGGGGAAAAGGCACCTGCATAGCGGACAAAAACAGACTGGACAAGCTGATCAGGAAGGCCGGCTCAGTGGTTGGGGCTGAGCAACTAATGGTCCAGCAGGTGGCAGAGGTCAGAATTCTGAACAAACTGGGTTCAATAATGACCAACCCCACTCACCCACTCCACGCCCTGAAGGTGATCAAGAGCAGCACCTTCAGTCAGAGACTGATTGCACCAATGTGCAAAACTGAGAGGTATAGGAAGTCTTGTATACCAGCTGCTATAAGGTTTTATAATGCACAAAAATAACTTTGCACTTTTTTTAGTATTCATTTATTGTATATTAACTTGTTAAATATGGAAGTTATTTGAGGAAATGTGTGGTGTTATGTCTGTCTTGAAGCTGTTGTGGCACTGTAATTTCTTGTAAAGGATTATTAAAGGTATCATAAATCATAAATCATTAAACTTTCATTCATTCATTCATAGTGATATTTCCGAATCACTAGAGTTAGAAGTGGTTCCAGATGATTGGAAAATTGCCAATATTACCCCACTGCACAAGAAGGGAGCAAAGCAGAATAGAGGGAACTATAAGACGGTTAGTCTGACTGCGGTGGTTTATAAGATTTTGTGAGTCCGTTATAAAGGATGAGGTAACGGAGTATTGTGAAAGTCACTATAAAATTGGCTGAAGTCAGCATTGTCAGCGGTCCGCAGGTGTGGATACTGCAGCTGCTACCCTTCATGTTGTATATTATTGATTTTGGAAGAAAGTATTGAATGTTTTGGAGCCACGCTTTGCAGATAATATGAAAATAGGTGGAAGGGCAGGTAGTGTAATGAAAGCAGGCACACTGCAAAATGACCTGTACAGGTTGTGAGAGTGGACAGACAAGTGGCAGATGGAAAAGATTGTCCATAAATGTCGACTCATGCATTTTGATAGTAGGAATAAAGGCATAGACTATTTTTTAAATGGGGAGAGAATCCAGAAATCGGAGGTGCTCGGGGACTTGGGTGTGCTGGAACCGGATTCCCCAAAGTTAATACGCAAGCAGAATCAATGGTAAAGAAAGCAAATGCCATGCTTGCATTTATTTCAAGAAGGCTTGTACACAAAACAAGGATGTAATGTTGAGGTTCCATAATGCACTGTTAAGGCCTTTGGAATATTATGAGCAATTTTGTGTACCATATATGAGGATGGATGTGCTGGCTCTGGAGAGGGTCCAGAGGAAGTTTACAAGAGTGACTCCAGTAACGAGTGGGTTACCAGGCATGAGTGACAGCACTGCCAGCCCACCAGACGTGAGTTAGTGAACTACCAGCCCACCAGCCGCAAGTGGCTCAACTGCCAGCCCAATAATCCATTCAGTCCACCCTCTCCCCCTTCTCTCTTACAGTCCGTCACCTGTTTTGGACTGGATTTCTGGCAGTTTCTCAGCTGCCAGCCTGCCAGGTCCGAGTGACTGAGCTGCCAGCCCAAAAATCCATTCGGCCCAAAAACTCAACACTAGCCCTCTGGAAACAGTACCTTCGGCCCACAACACTCTAGTATGAGGTGCAAAAGAAGCCCCCCACCCCCCACTGGCCAGCAATATTGGAATTGGTGGAGAGGTGGAATATTGTGTTGTGTGTCCAGCCCTCCCATGTGATGCTGGGACCCAACGGGGGTGGTTAGTGTGTGTGTGGAGGGTGATTAGTGTGTGTGTGTGAGTGTGTGCGTGGGTGTGTAACGCCGCAGAACGCCCCCTCGCCGCAACCGCGCGTTGAGTGGACGGGAGCTAATGGGACCCACTTGTTCTAATATCCACTAAAACTAAATTAATCTCTAAACTCAAACCATAAACTAGAACTTTAAACTCTTAACTCAGAAACTAAACTAAACGCTAAGCTAGAAACAAAAGTAGGAACGGTGTACTGAATGTGGATGATCAACCATGATCACATTGAATGACGGTGCTGGCTCAAAGGGACAAATTGTCTACAGCTGCACCTATTTTTCTATGTTTCTAAGTTTCTATGTTTCAAACTATAAACTCAAACTCTAAACTCTCAACTCTAACTACTAAACTCAAACTATGAACTCAAATTACAAACTCCAGGCGTGACTAGAAGGAGAGAGGGGCAGGGACAGAGAGAGGGGGGCAGAGAGAGGGGGGCAGAGAGAGGGGGGCAGAGAGAGGGGGGCAGGCAGAGAGAGACGGGAGAAGCAGGGACAGAGAGAGGGGGACAGAGAGAGGGGGGCAGAGAGAGGGGGGCAGACAGAGAGAGACGGGGGAGGCAGGGACAGAGAGAGGGGGGCAGAGACAGAGAGGAGGGAGGGGAATGGGGGAAGGAGGGTTAGAGAAGGTATGGTGGGAGGGTGGAGTGGAGGAGTGGGGAGGAATGTAGAGGTTGAGAGAAGGGTAAGAGAGAAGGGGCAGAGAGGGGGAGAGTGAGGAAATGGGGCAGGGGAGAGCTGTGTAGAGAGAGGGGGGCATGAAGGAGAGAGAGGGGGAGGAGGAGAGAGGAATTGTAGAGGGGGAAGGGAGGAGGGGGGTAAGAGGTGACGTGAGGAAAGGGGGTGGAGAGATGCAGGGGAGAGATGGGGTGAGAACGGAGGGTTGAGAGAGGGGCGGGGAGATGAGAGAGCGTCACCCACACACTAACCACCCTCAGACACACAAACACTGACCAACCCCCCCCCTGGATATTATAGTAATATTATTAATTTGCTCCTTTTTATCCCATCCCCGCCGCATCCACTCACACATTGCCCCCAACTCGCCGGCCGTCTAACCTACTAGCTCCAGGTAGAAACAAAAGCATGAAAGAGGTACTGATTTTGGATGATCAGCCGTGATCACATTGAATGGTGGTGCTGGCACATCAACTGATATGTCGGGGTTAGCTCTAACTTTCTGTTTCCTCATTCACCCAATTATCTGGCAACTGCGTATTGTAAAGCAACACCACTTTTCTCATGATCAGCCCTATGTTTCAGTTTACTCCAGCCAACTAGGCCTAGTAATCTAAACATTTCCTAAAACTGTTTATATATTCTCCAAATTGACTTTTTAGTTGCAGTATGTTCACACTTATGACAATTTCCCCCACCTTTCTTCTCCCCTTCATGTTCATCGATTGCAGCTCTGAGTTCAACATCGGCATCCCCTCTGAACCTTCTCATGTGAACAAGTTCATGTGAACATGCAACTGGATCCTGTACCTCCTCATCAACAGATGACCATTAGTTCGAATTGACAACAAGTTCACATACACGTCCACTAACCTCATCTACTGCATACAGTGTTCCACATGTGGGCTCCTGTAAATCTCCGAGACCAAGTTTAGACACACAACCGGTATGCTGAACATATATGTAGGATCTGTCAAGGCCTACTGGATCTTCCAGTGGCTAACTATTGTATCTCTCCGTCACATTACCACACCATACATTTCTGTCTTGAGCCTCAATTAACAATATACGGTTCACTCATTAATCTGAACATTCATAAAACGCAAATGACTCCATGCTCTATGTCTCTCTGTCAGTAAATACATGTCATCACACCTCCCCATACAATCTAACCACTCAAACTCTCTTGTCCAGAAAAGTCGCCACATTTTCTTTTTCTCCAATTTGTTCTTTTCGTTCAACAAGTTACGATCACCTGACGACAATATTGGACCGACTCTGACCATGGGCGGTAAGATTAAATTTAATAGTAAGATTTGGAACCACTTTGTGGGAGGGCTCATTATTTTGATCTGTCAAGGCTTACTGAATCTTCCTATGGCAAACCATTTTAACTCCCCTTCCCATTACCATACATTTCTGTCCTGAGCCGCCTCAATTAATAGAGTGAGGTCAGGCGCAGGTGCCTCATGCTTTGGTTGACTACAACCCATTGGTAAATCATTCCCCCTCCTCCATTTAAAGTCGGTTAAACCAGTTGGCAGCTCACAACGATGTGTCCGTCTTGAGATCACACAGTTCAAGGAAACACCCTGATTGAGCTAATGTGTTACTGACCCTGGTTTGTCCTAGTCTTTGCTTGCTTTCATTGTCGCCCACCCCACAATCAGTCAGCAGAAGTTTCCCCACTCGAAATGCCACCTATACAGTTTCTTCGCCGATGCTGCCTAACCCGCTGAGTTACTCCTGCACTTGGTCCTCCCATATTTCAATGTTGAGGTTGGGGCGCACACTGTATATTCCCCCGAGTATCCTGCTGAATTTTGAATGGCGGGGTGGGGGGATTATAGGGGTAATAGAATATATGGAGAATGCAATCGATGTTAGATTAGTGTAGGTATCAGGTTGATGCTCGGCGTGGTCTCAATGAGCACAGAGGCTGTGAGCTTGCAGCATCTCTCTATAAATCTACGATTCTAACCATTGACACTGTAATTGTCTCAGCCTTTATCATCGTGCAGTGTTTAATTGTTCTTATCAGTCGAGTAAACGGATATATTAACACAGTCAAATACTGCTCTCTAAACTTTGCACTTATTGTTTGTGCAACAACTAAGCAGTTGCAGCATAAATCCTATTTCCGATACAAAGGGAGGAAGAAAAAACCTGAATATCCCAAATTCCATATTCGTTGCCATATTAAATAGAAGGTAAATACCGCCCATAACAAAATAAAATTCCCAGAAATAATGAACAACAATATCACCGATTTCCTTCGATTCTCAATTTCGGGATCACTGGAGCTCTTGGCACATTTCTGATCTCGGAGTCTCCTGCGGGCTCTGCTAACCAGCAAAATATGTCTGACTGTTAAAGTATTGAGCAGCAGAATCAATACACACGGGACACAGGGGGTGAGAATATAATGAAGAAACTCAATCGCTGACCAGGTAATTGAAAACATAACCCGTAACAATGTAACAAAACCAGGGAGTATTCGCCAATGTGTACCAAGATGTGTTCATAAAAAAAACTACCCACATTAATGATAAACGGCACATTCAAGAGTGTGTTTGTGATGATTTTTCAGCCCAGAGATACCCTCGATTCCATTATCAACGGTTCTTTAAATGCCCAGTCACTGATTTGCCTTTAATCAACATTGGCGAATCCTATACCGAGATTCATATACTTGGTCGGAATATATTGTTATAGTTAAACGTCATCTCCATTGATATTTTGAAATAATGTTTAACACTGACCGACTTACGAGATGTTTTGTTTAAGGAAGAACAGCAGATGCTGGAAAAATGGAAGGTAGACAAAAATGCTGGATAAACTCAGCGGGTGAGGCAGCACCCATGGAGATAGGAATAGGCGACATTAAAAGGGTCTCAAAGAAGGGTCTCGGCGTGAAACGTCGCATATTCCTTCTCTCCCTAGATGCTGCCTCACCCGCTGAGTTTTCAGAAGGTTCACTGGACACAACGGGAATTGCAACCAACTAAGAAATAGTCAACAGAAATCAGTTTGAACCCTGAGGTTACCTTTATATAACTAAAAGTCTTCATCTTGTTTGTGTCTCTGCATGTGTGCCAATCTAGTTAATTCCTATCTTCTTCCAAACGCTAGGTCACAGCCTTCCCATTTTCACACACCCTACTCAGATTTTTCCAGTGGTGGCGATAAGCCTCTTCCTATCACATTTCTACCTATATATCCAAAGTTATTGGTCATTAAAATTTCAAAAACAGTGCGATTTCCTCAAACTCAACTACGGAGGATGCCATCTCAACGGCACTTCATTCCGCCCTCTCCCTCTTCGACAACAGAGACACTTACATAAGAATGCTGTTCATCGATTACAGCTCAGCATTCAACACCATTATACCATCTAAACTGATCACCAAACTCGGTAACCTGGGCATCGACCCCTCCCTCTGCAACTGGATACTGGACGTTCTAACCAACAGACCCCAGTCTGTTAGGTTAGACAAGCACACCTCTTCAACCCTCACCCTGAACACCGGCGTTCCACAGGGCTGTGTGCTGAGCCCCCTCCTCTACTCCCTCTTCACCTATGACTGCACACCTGTACCTGGTACTAACACCATCATCAAGTATGCAGATGATACAATGGTGATTGGCCTCATCAGCAACAATGATGAGTCAGCCTACAGGGAGGAGGTCCAGCACTTAGCAGCATGGTGCGCTGACAACAACCTGGCCCTTAACTCCAAGAAAACCAAGAAGCTCATTGTAGACTTCAGGAAGTCCAGGGGTGGCACGCACACCCCCATCCACATTAACGGGACGGAGGTGGAACGTGTTTCCAGCTTCAGGTTCCTGGGAGTCAACATCTACAATGACCTCTCTTGGACCCACAATACCTCTACTCTGATCAAGAAGGCTCACCAGCGTCTCTTCTTCCTGAAGAGACTGAAGAAGGTCCATCTGTCTCCTCAGATCCTGGTGAACTTCTACCGCTGCACCATCAAGAGCATCCTTACCAACTGTATCACAGTATGGTATGGCAACTGTTCTGTCTCCGACCAGAAGGCATTGCAGAGGGTGGTGAAAATTGCCCAACGCATCACCGGTTCCTCACTCCCCTCCATTGAGTCTGTCCAAAGCAAGCGTTGTCTGCGGAGGGTGCTCAGCATCGCCAAGGACTGCTCTCACCCCAACCATGGACTGATTACCCACCTACCACCCGGGAGGCGCTACAGGTCCCTCTGTTGCCGGACCAGCAGGTCCAGGAACAGCTTCTTCCTGGCGGCTGTCACTCTACTCAACAACATACCTCGGTGACTGCCAATCACCCCCCCCCCCCCCCCCCCCCGGACACTCCTCCCACACTATGTCTGTATATATGCTAATGTAATTATTTATTCAAATCATATGCTATGTCGCTCTTCCAGGGAGATGCAGAATGTATTTTGTTGTCTCTGTACTGTACACTGACAATGACAATTAAAGTTGAATCTGAATCTGAATGTTCGGGAAAAAAATCCGAGTGACGTCACAATGCACTCGCAAGGCAGGAGGGGATATTCCGGGAAGGAGGGACACTCCAACGCTCACTTTAAACGAGGATTGGCATGGGCCGAGCCCGGGGACTGAGCCTTGACTGAAGCAGAGCCTGGTGCTGGAGCTGGAACGAGGGCCACGCCCGGCGTTTGTGGTGGGGGCATGACTGGGGCTGAGAAATAAGCCGCTGCTAGAACCAAGGACGTGCCTGTTTCTGGGGACAGGGGTCTCGACTGGAGCCCAGGCTGCGGTGAGCTGACGGCTGCTTTCTACAGACATGGCCGGGACGAGTACAAGAACCAGACTGAGTTCCTGGCACTGCTCTATGACCTGGGTAGCTGCTGCGGCAGGGAATGTGTGTGAGGGGAAGAGCATGATGGAAATGAGTAGGAGGGAGATAGGGTGGGAAGGTGTGGAGGTGGGAGATGGGCGGGGAGTGGGGTGGAGAGAGGAAAGATCCCGGGGAGGTGAGGAGGGAGAGTGGGGGGGGATTGAGGGAGAGGAGGGGGTATAGAGGGTAGTTGCCACGTGTACAGTCCATCTCTCTCCCCCTCCCTCTCTACCCTCACTCACCCTCTCTACCCCTTCCCTATCTACCCCATCCTTATCTACCACGACCCTCTCTATCCCTCTCCCTTTCTACCCCACCCCCTCACACACCCTCCCTCTCTGCCCTCACACCCCCCTCCCCTGTACCACCCCTCCCACTCTACCACAATTTATTTCTACCTCCCTCCCTTTCTGTGGATTGGAGTGGGAGGGTGAAGAGGAGGAGTGAGTGCTGGGGGATGAGGAGAAATGAGTCGTGCCTGCACAGTTTGAGGCTATGCGTGAGTGGTGTAATATTGAGTTGGGGGAACAGCTTGCATTGGGGGAACAGGTGAGTTGTGGAACCTTGCGTTGGGGGTAGCAGGCCCAATGGGTCTGCACTTGGTCGAGTTCATATTAATCCTGTGGTAAATAATTTGTTACGTGGCAAAGCACGAGGTAACTGAAGGAAACGGTTCTGTTCGAACCCACAGAACATTCTGAGTTGAGTTCCTGGTCCATGGATTGTTTTGAGCCAAATCATCTTCAAGGTAGCTCAATCCCGCCCATTGTATTTGTTACGCAGTCAGTCTGGTTTCCGTGAATTTTACCTGGTGGCCTTTCACATTGTTACTGAATCTGTCAGTCTGTGATGCTGTTGGCTTACTAAGTGGAGAACTGCCCGCCACCTGCATGCACAGGTGTGAAGAGTGTCATTTCATCAGTAATATCCCATTGTGTATCATGCTATCAGTACTATCCCATAGTGTATCACTCCATCAATACCACACAACAATGTGTCAGTCCATTAGTACCGCCCCACAGTGCATCACTCCATCACTAATACCCCATAGTGTGCCAATCCATCAGTGAAACCGCACTGTGTGTCACTCCGTCAGTATTGTCAAACGATGTTTCATTCTATCAGTAATACTACACAGCGTCGATTAGTAGCGCCTTACAAGCGTGTCTTTCTGTCCGTCCTACCCCACTCTGTCACTCCATCAGTACTACCCCAAGTCAAGTCAAGTCAAGTTTATTTGTCACATACACATACGAGTTGTGCAGTGAAATGAAAGTGGCAATGCTCGCGGACTTTTGTGCAAAAGCCAAACAACCAAACAAATTATAAACACAATCATAACACACATATTCTTTTACATAATAAATAATGGAAGGAAAAACGTTCAGTAGAGTTAGTCCCTGGTGAGATAAACGTTTACAGTCCGAATGGCCTCTGGGAAGAAACTCCTTCTCAACCTCTCTATTCTCACCGCATGGCAACGGAGACGTTTGCCTGACTGTAGCAGCTGGAACAGTCCGTCCCACACTGTGTCATTGCATTAGAACTAGCCCAGAGTGTGTTAATTGATCAGTGCTACCCCACATTGCCTCGCTCCTCTGTACACCCAATAGTGTTTCATTCCATTTGTCCTACCGCATGGTTTTGAAATCCATCAGTACTACCTACGTTGTCACTCAAACAATATTCCCCCACAGTGTGTCAGTCCATCAGTACTACTACATTGTGTGCACATCCATCACTTCTCCTCGACAGTGTGTAACTCCATCACACATTTCCACTTTGTCACATTACTTCCTCTCCAGTGTGTCACTCGACTAACCGACCGACTGCGTATAAATAATTACCCAAAGTCATTCAAAAGGAAAGAATTGAAATAATATAAAATTAAATAATATAAAGGAAACAATAACACTGAAGATTGGTGACCTTTCTCTGTACTACTGTTCAACACAGGCTCTCAGGTGAACAGTGAAATCTGCTTAGTCCTTAAAGACATTCCCACACACAGCGCACGTTTCAAGGCAGGTGTGAGCTTGCAAAACCAGTGTACTTCGGAATGAAGAGTGCCAAGCTTCTTGAGTGTTGTGGATGAACTCCTCCATGCATTCTGAGATATATTTCACTGTCCACTTTGATATCCCTTGTTTATGAGCAATCTCGCAGCGTAGAGGATCACTGCTCCCATTCCAGTTCTGTCAGTTTTGAGAGAACTGGTTTTGTAGACCTTGGAGTAAGGTAAAGATTCTGCTACTGAATGTCCATATGAGTGAATGGCTTATGAGGATATTTTTGAGACTCTTTGATTTCCTGAAGAGACCTGGGTCAAAAAGCCTTCCAGGTTGTCCTCCTCCATTTTGAACAGCCACAGATCAAGGATTCCCACAAATTCATTCTGCTGTAACATTTTCACAAAGGTAGGCCATAAAGCCTTTTCTGCAAGATCTTGAGCCTTGATGCCACATTGTTAATCTGGGAGTACAGTGAAAAGCTTTAACTTGCATGCTAGTCAATCAAATCACATAATACATCACAAGGGCAAAATGTAGAGTGAAGGGAAAGATGGCAGACTGCAAAATATAATTCTCAGTATTGTCATGCAACTGTTCCAGAGAAAATGGGTAAGGGAGGAGAATCAGGACTGTACCTAGCTCATTGAAGGACCATTCAGTAGTTTGATAACTGGGAACAGTGGCTGTTGTTTCAATGAGATTGCTCCAATTAAAAACTGTTGGTAATCTTACGCCTAAGAATCATTTGAACATCGGCACTATAATTGGGGCATGTATTCCACCACCCATCCTGAAGTCAAGAAATAGCTCTTCATCTTGCTGACATTGAGAGGGGTGTTGTTAATTTGACACTAAGTTACGAGGTACTCTTTCTCCTTCCTGTAACACGGTCTCATCATTGTTCGTGATCCGACAGTGGTGTCATCTGCAAACTTATAGATGTGTCATTAGTGACACATTTGATTGAGCATCTACAAATTTGTGGAGCCTGTTGCAAGTATTACATGTCTCGGAGACATTAAGGAGGGCAATAATTAGTTACACAATGGACCAAACAGTTAATCTCAGACTGGAGTCTGTATCTTCAATTATTCATGCCTTCATACAACAGAAATCACTGCCTGTGTTTTCCTCCAATGGGTTTCTCCAGACATATGGAAATATATTCACATTCCCCAAGGCTCATTATGGAAATGTTTTGCAGGAGTGAGCTGTACTTGAGGGAGCAAGAACAAGTTAAGAGAGGAACTTCAAGGATAAAACACAAAGTGCTGGAATAACTCAGTCTCAGGCATGCACAAGTGATGGTTTGATCCTGATCCCAATTTTTCCAAATGATGTCAAGTTTATTGTTGTATGCATGTATGATGTAGATACAATGAAAGGTTACTTTGCCGAAGCATCACAGGCTTAGAGGCGGATTCACATGAAACATTAATTATACAGTAATTCTGTTAAACTGTTACGAGAGGACTGTGTAAATCTACAAGGCATCAGTCGAATCATGGTGTTATGAAAAGTCCATGGTACTGCAAGAGGAATCACAGTTGCATTAGGATTACACAAATGGTTTCAAGAATATAGTTGCAGGAAAGTAGCAGATCCTGAACCTGGTGGTGTGGAACTTCAGGCTTCAGTATCTGCTACCTGGTTTAGCAGCGAGATGAGAGAACGACCCGGATGAATGGGGACCTTGATGACCGATGCCGCCTTCTGTGGGGGGTTCTCATGTAAATGCTATTGATGGTGGGGAGAAATGTGCCTGGGATGGACTGGGCTGAGTTCACCACACCATGCAGCCTCTTGCATTCCTGTACATTGGATTGCCTTAGCAGGCCAAGATACAACCAGTCAGGATACCTTTTAGAGCACATCTGTACAAGTTTGTTATGAGTTCAGCTACAGGTTATTGATGTAGCACCACTCAACCAGAGTTTCCACTCTCTCTAGTATCCAGTTGCAAAGGAAGGTACAGAGAATTAGGTATCGGACCTTACTGGTAGTTTGGAGAGAATGATAGTGCTGAATGCCGAGCCGTAGTTGATGAATAGCTGCCTGACATGTATTGTAGATGGTCTAGAGCAGAGTACAGAGACAGTGAGATAGTATTTACTGTTGACCAGCTGTGACAGTCAGCAAACTGAAGTGGATCCAAGTCATTTGTGAGGCAAGAGTGGATTTGCACCCGAACCCATCTCTGTAGGCACTTTATTACCGTGAATCTAAGTACTACCAGATGGTAGTGAGTAAGGCGGATCACAGTGGTCTTCTTAAACATGGGAACGATAGATCCGCTGTTGGAGCAGGTTTGAACCTTGACCACAGATGTGAGAGGTTGAGGATATTCTTGAATAATAATAATAATAATAATAATAATTTTATTTATAGAGCACTTTAAAAACAAACATAGCTGCAACAAAGTGCTGTACATCACTAGTCATTGACAAAAAAGTTAATACACACCAAAAATAACAATCAAAAGAAATAGTAGGAAAAGACATGTAAAATAAAGAAACATCAAAAACACCAAAAACAGAAGCAAAGTCTCAGGCATGGCCAAAAGTCAGGGAGTACAAATGTGAATCATCAAAGTAGTTACTCGACACAGGTTTTTAGTACTCAGCCATGAACACTGTCTGGACTGGATGCTTGATGTGAACTCACCTTCTTGAAGGATGATCTGACATTGACTTCAGAGATCGAGACACAAGCTGTGAGTGTTCAGGAAGGAGCCAATAGAAGTTATGTTATCAAAGAACAGGAATATGCAATATCCTGAGACATATTGTCAAAGTATACCCGTGGGGTGAAATGGAAGGATCTAACCAAGGACTTGGTCTCTGAAAGCACATATCTATTTAATTTTCATGTGGGGGAAAAAATTCATGTCAGCATGCATCAATAGAAAAGGGATATAATATTTTGTACAAACCAATGGCAAGTATGGCTTCATAATTCCGCTTCATGTTCTTATATCGAAGCTTCTCCCAGTCACTTATTTAACCATATAACCATATAACAATTACAGCACGGAAACAGGCCATCTCGGCCCTACAAGTCCATGCCGAACAAATTTTTTTCCCCTTAGTCCCACCTGCCTGCACTCATACCATAACCCTCCATTCCCTTCTCATCCATATGCCTATCCAATTTATTTTTAAATGATACCAATGAACCTGCCTCCACCACTTCCACTGGGAGCTCATTCCACACCGCCACCACTCTCTGCGTAAAGAAGTTCCCCCTCATATTACCCCTAAACTTCTGTCCCTTAATTCTGAAGTCATGTCCTCTTGTTTGAATCTTCCCTATTCTCAAAGGGAAAAGCTTGTCCACATCAACTCTGTCTATCCCTCTCATCATTTTAAAGACCTCTATCAGGTCCCCCCTTAACCTTCTGCGCTCCAGAGAATAAAGACCTAACTTATTCAACCTATCTCTGTAACTTAGTTGTTGAAACCCAGGCAACATTCTAGTAAATCTCCTCTGTACTCTCTCTATTTTGTTGACATCCTTCCTATAATTTGGCGACCAAAATTGTACACCATACTCCAGATTTGGCCTCACCAATGCCTTGTACAATTTTAACATTACATCCCAGCTTCTATACTCAATGCTCTGATTTATAAAGGCTAGCATACCAAAAGCTTTCTTTACCACCCTATCTATATGAGATTCCACCTTCAAGGAACTATGCACGGTTATACCCAGATCCCTCTGTTCAACTGTATTCTTCAATTCCCTACCATTTACCATGTACGTCCTATTTTGATTTGTCCTGCCAAGGTGTAGCACCTCACATTTATCAGCATTAAACTCCATCTGCCATCTTTCAGCCCATTTTTCCAAATGGCCTAAATCACTCTGTAGACTTTGGAAATCCTCTTCATTATCCACAACACCCCCTATCTTGGTATCATCTGCATACTTACTATTCCAATTTACCACACCTTCATCCAGATCATTGATGTACATGACAAACAACAAAGGACCCAACACAGATCCCTGAGGCACCCCACTAGTCACCTGCCTCCAACCCGATAAACAGCCATCCACCATTACCCTCTGGCTTCTCCCATTCAGCCACTGTTGAATCCATCTTGCTATTCCTGCATTTATACCCAACAGTTGAACCTTCTTAACCAACCTTCCATGAGGAACCTTGTCAAAGGCCTTACTAAAGTCCATATAGACAACATCCACTGCTTTACCTTCGTCAATTTCCCTAGTAACCTCTTCAAAAAATTCAAGAAGATTAGTCAAACATGACCTTCCAGGCACAAATCCATGTTGACTGTTCCTAATCAGACCCTGTTTATCTAGATGCTTATATATATTGTCTCTAAGTATCTTTTCCATTAATTTGCCCACCACTGAAGTCAAACTAACAGGTCTATAATTGCTAGGTTTACTCTTAGAACCCTTTTTAAACAATGGAACAACATGCGCAGTACGCCAATCCTCGGGGACTATTCCCGTTTCTAATGACATTTGAAATATTTCTGTCATAGCCCCGGCTATTTCTACACTAACTTCCCTCAATGTCCTAGGGAATATCCTGTCAGGACCTGGAGACTTATCCACTTTTATATTTTTCAAAGGTGTCAGTACTTCTTTTACTTTGAACCTCATAGTATCCATAGCTACTCTACTAGTTTCCCTTACCTCACATAATTCAATATCCTTCTCCATGGTGAATACCGAAGAAAAAAAATTGTTCAATATCTCCCCCATCTCTTTAGGCTCTGCAGATAGCTGTCCACTCTGTCTCTCCAATGGACCAATTTTATCCCTCCTTATCCTTTTGCTATTAATATAGCTGTAGAAACCCTTTGGATTGACTTTCACCTTACTTGCCAAAGCAACCTCATATCTTCTTTTAGCTTTTCTAATTTCTTTCTTAAGATTCTTTTTACATTCCTTATACTCCTCAAGCACCTCATTTACTTCATGCTGCCTATAATTATTGTAGATCTCCCTCTTTTTCCGAACAAGATGTCCAATTTCCCTTGACAACCAGGGCTCTTTCCAATTTTTACTGTTTCCTTTCAACCGAACAGGAACATAAAGATTCTGTACTCTTAAAATTTCCCCTTTAAATGTCCTGCATTTCTCTTCTACATCTTTCCCATAAAACAAAATGTCCCAGTTCACTCCTTTTAAATCATCTCGCATCGCATCAAAGTTAGCCTTTCTCCAATCAA
Organism: Leucoraja ocellata; assembly: GCA_036785375.1. NCBI lineage: Eukaryota > Metazoa > Chordata > Chondrichthyes > Rajiformes > Rajidae > Leucoraja > Leucoraja ocellata. The sequence goes on from JAWMAR010002155.1 coordinate 148,703, forward strand.
AAATCTCAACCCTAGGTCCAGTTCTGACCCTCTCCATAGTTATATTGAAACTAATGGTATTGTGATCACTGGAACCGAAGTGCTCCCCAACGCATACCTCCGCCACCTGTCCAGTCTCATTTCCTAACAGGAGGTCCAGCACTGCCCCTCCTCTAGTAGGTACCTCTATGTATTGCTGCAAAAAACTATCCTGCACACATTTTACAAACTCCAACCCATCCAGCCCATTTACAGAATGTGTTTCCCAGTCTATGTGTGGAAAGTTGAAATCTCCCACAATCACTACCTTGTGCTTACTACTAATCTCTGCTATCTCCTTACATATTTGCTCTTCCAATTCTCGTTCCCCGTTTGGCAGTCTATAATACACCCCTATAAGTGTTGCTACACCTTTCCGACTTCTCAATTCCACCCAAATAGCCTCCCTAGATGAGCCCTCCAATCTATCCTGCCAAAGCACTGCTGTAATATCTTCCCTGACTAGCAATGCAACACCTCCACCTCTTGCCCCTCCAATTCTATCACACCTGAAGCAACGAAATCCTGGAATATTTAGTTTCCAATCACAGCCCTCCTGCAACCACGTTTCACTGATCGCCACAACATCATACTTCCAGGTGTCTATCCAGACTCTAAGCTCATCCACTTTTCTTACAATGCTCCTAGCATTAAAATATGCACATTTAAGAAACCCCCCGTCCCTTATTCTCTGTTTATTTCCTTTTTTTCCTTTCTCCTCGTGTCCGAGTGCTTCCCATTTCTGCTTCCTGCCTCCCATTCTGTCTACTACCTTTCGCTATTTGAGTCCCTCGCCCCAACCATTCTAGTTTAAAGTCTCCCCAGCTGCCTTTGCAAATTTCCCCGCTAGGATATTGGTCCCCCTCGGGTTCAAGTGCAACCCATCCTTTCTGTACAGGTCCCACCTTCCCCAAAAGAAGTCCCAATGATCCAGGAACTTGAATCCCTGCCCTCTGCACCAGTCTTTCAGCCACGCATTTATCCTCCACCTCGCTCCATTCCTACTCTCACTGTCGCGTGGCACAGACAGTAATCCTGATATGGTTACCTTTTTGGTCCTTTTTTTTAACTCTCCTCCCAACTCCCTAAATCCTCCCTTCAGGACCTCTTCCCTTTTTTTTCCTATGTCATTGGTACCTATATGTACCACGACCTCAGGCTCCTCTCCCTCTGATTTAAGGATATCTTGGATGCGTTGAGACACGTCCGAGACCCTGGCACTAGGGAGGCAGACCACCATCCTGGTCTCCCGACTGCGTCCACAGAATCGCCTATCCGACCCCCTAACAATAGAGTCCCCAATTACTATTGCCCTCTTTTTTTCCCTAGCTTTTGGAGCAACAGGGCCGGTCTCTGTGCTGGAGGCCCGTCCGCTGTCACTACCCCCGGGTAGGCTGTCACCCCCATCCGTACTCAAACAGGAGTACTTATTTGCGAGGTGTACCGACATTGGAGTACTCACTCGTTCCTGCCTCTGCCCCTTGCCTTTCCTTAACGTGACCCACATGTCTCTCTCCCGTGGTTTTGGAGTGACCACCTCTCTATAACTCCCCTCTATGACCTCCTCACTCTCCCTGATCAGAGCGAGGTCATCGAGCTGCTGCTCCAGGATCCTAATACGGTCCCTTAGGAGCCCCATCTCGCTGCACCTGGTGCAGACGTGGATGTCTGGAGGGCCATCCGACACCATGACCTCCCACATCTGACATCCAGAACAGTATACTGCTCTGACTGTCATTCTCCCGCCTTACCCTGGATCTGATACCAGCATAATACAATAGAAACTGCTGGGAGAAATCAGCAGGTATCTGACTCACAACAGCTGCTCCCTCGTGACCTTTAAACTGCACCTTTATTATATAAACAAAAAGCAATGTACCTTTAACCCACTGTACCCTTGGCTCACTGTACCTTTACTAAAGCACTGCACCTTTAACCCACTGTACCCTTGGTTCACTGTACCTTTACTAAAGCACTGTACCTTTAGCCCACTGTACCCTTGGCTCACTGTACCTTAACTAAAGCACTGCACCTTTAACTCACTGTACATTAACTAAAGCACTGCCCCTTTAACCAGAAAGCACAAATGCTAACCTGATGTTGCACCCAATCAGCTGCTTCCTCTAGTCTGCTTCCACCAATCAGCGGATTCCACCAGAACCCTCCCTATGGAGTGTGGAACGTTACGGATTTTGGTAAAAGCCCTGACCCTCCTCCACTCGCTCCAACGGTCTTGGGCCTCTGTGAAAACAAGCCCCGCGCCCGATTTATATACTCACCGCCCTGACCCTCCTCCACTGCCCACCAACGGTCCTGGGCCTCTGTGAAAACAAGCCCCGCGCCCGATTTATATACTCACCGCCCTGACCCTCCTCCACTGCCCACCAACGGTCCTGGGCCTCTGTTTCTTCGAACTCTTCCTTGGAAAATAGCCAGCAATGTCTTTGAAATACAGCATCCTGGAAAAACAAACATTGTACCTGATACACTTTGGTGTATAATCTGTAATCATCAGATATTAATTCCAAAACTGATTTCTAAATATAATTTAGTTATTTAATAGAGGACAATTCCAGGATATTGAATCACAACTTAAAATTAACAGGTAACTTCTTCAGGATAGAAATGAGATATTTCTTCACTCAGAATATAGTGATTTTTTTTTCTAGGTTTGAAAGAAATCAGTTGGTAATTGCATTCCTGCAAGATTTAAATATTAGTGATTCAAAGAAGTAATAAACCATGAGAGGAAACCGCATTTAGGGTGCAGGTCAGGAGTGATCTGCCTGAAAGGTCCAGACCCAAATGGTTGCCTGTCAAGATTCAAAGTTGCAGCTTCCAGCCAACCAGTGTCGACAGCGTCAGCTTCCAGCCAACAGACATCAGCGTCCACATTTCGGAAAATGAAGACAGTGACTATCATGGGCTTCCCCCACACTAAAATCAGGAGCAGCACCCAGTGGCTGCTGCAAAACCACTATTATAAAAACAAAAATTGTCGGTGATAATCAGCAAGCCAAGCAGCATCTGTGGAAGTAGAAATGGGGTGAATGTTTCCGGTTAATAGTCTTTCCTCACAGCTGGGGAAAGTTGCCAGATGGTGACAGACAACTAGAAGGATGGGGGTCTGAATGGCCTCAGGCCCAGATCAATATTGATGTCAGTGATCCACTCCAGAGCCCAGGGAACTCATCCACTTCTCACTGACACCAATCCCTGGGGTTGTTATGGTCTGAGAAGGAGCAGCAGCATCTTCCCCGTTCCCAGGCCCCTGAGAGAGCGGACATTTATCTTCTGCTCGTTCTCCATGACAAAGCTCCCTGGAGTCTCACCTCTGAACCCTGCGTCCCAGACATGGTCTCGTCTCCTTCAGCAGCTCCTCGATCTCCCGTCCTGAGCTCAGACACCCACTTCTCCTCATCTCACCTACGCTCACTTCTCCTCACCTACACCTCGACTAAACCCCTCGCCTCAACCAAACCTCACTATTAAAGGTAGATAAAAATGCTGGAGAAACTCAGCGGGTGAGGCAGCATCGATGGAGCAAAGGAATAAATGACGTCTTCAGTCTGAAGCAGGGTCTCGACCAGAAGCATCACCTATTCCTTCTCTCCATGGATTCTGCCTCACCCGCTGAGTTTCCCCAGCATTTTTGTCCACCTTTGATTTTTCCAGCACCTTCAGTTCTTTCTTAAACCTCACTACTAAACCTTGCCTCGACTAAACTGCACCTCAACTAAACCTCACACCTCGACCAAATCCTCACCTCGACTAAACTTTACCTCATCTCAACTAAACCCCTCAATTACCTCGACCAAACTTCACCTCAGCTAAAGCTCAACTCAGCTAAATACATACCTCACTAAACCTTGCTTCGATTAAACCCATCGCTTCATCTAAACCCCACCCCAACTAAACCCCACCCCAACTAAACCCCACCCCAACTAAACCCCACCCCAACTAAACCCCGCCCCAACTAAACCCCACCCCAACTAAACCCCAACTAAACCCCAACTAAACCCCACCTCAACGAAACCCCACCTCAACTAACCCTCACCTCAACTAAACTCCACCTCAACTAAACCCCAACTAAACCTCACCTCAACTAAACCCCACCCCAACTAAACCCCCAACTAAACCCCACCTCAACTAAAACCCCAACTAAACCTCACCCCAAATAAAACATCACTTCAACTAACCCCCCCCAACTATTTATAGCCCCTCCCTCTCCCCCCCCCGGTTGGCGGCAGATCACGCGACGTGCGCGGCGGCTCCAAAAGCCGTTGGTCGCGAGAGCCGGGGGAGGGGGCGGGGGCGGGTGAACGCGGAGAGTGGCGCAGGCGCGTTCGCCACAGGGCAGGCCACGGGCTCGACGTCAACGTCAACTTCAACGTCAACATCAACATCAACGAGCGTGCGCCCCCACCCACCGGCTCTCGGGACCAACGGCTTTTGGCGCCCTTTTCCCGCCGTGGGCTGGAGTTGTCCACGTGACCCGCGCTCTGGGTGGAGCCGCCGCTCACGTCACGTGAGGCGCCGCCTACGGCCGGGGGGAGGGAGGGGCTATAAATAGTTTATAGTTGAGGTCAAAAATTATAGAGGAGCAAGATAGACCACTCCTCGAAAAATGTGTAGTATCACGTGTGTGATCGTCGACACCATTTTATTGAGTATTTTATTGGGCTTCCCCCACACTGTCATGGCGTCCTTATCTAAATCTAAATCCTCATCTCACTGCTCTGCTATCAATTGTTCTAATCGTAAATGTCGACAACCCGACCTGTCATTCTTTAGGTTCCCCAATAAAAACGAAAGGTGAGAACATATTTGTGAGATTCAAAAATCACAAATGCTCTTTAGACAAATTCAGACAAAGAAGTGTTTTTATTAATTTCATATTCTGCAGAATAGGTGCCTCTCCTCTGATGTCCCCTAGAGGCACACCGAGGATCGGGATGTCTTCTATCTTTATACATTTCTTTTCATTATTATCACATTCTCATGTCTCCCCATCGAGTTTCGTCCAATCATAACATAAAGCCCACATTCCCACGAGAATGTCCAGGAATGTCTCGGACCATCTCCTGACGTCAAAGACTCCCAAGGCTTCTGCTGAAGTTTCTATCTGTTTGCTACTTTTTATCTAGAATTTCTCTCTGTTCTGTATATTGTTACTTTATTCTACCAGCAGTCTGGCTTCTGCTGATAAGCTCATTTCTTTCTAAGCTATATTTTTCAGAGTTCTAGTATAAATCAACCATCCCTATTAACCCCTTTCTCACAATCCACCATTTTTCTTTTTGCTACGCATCTTTTGAATTATACTATATCTTCCTTTTCTAGTGCTAGAAGCAGATTATTCGCCTCCCTATCCTCCTCTCGCTAGTCATACTGTGTTCTGAAGGCCAGCGCAGGAAATGCTACAACATCCGAATAGGCACAAAGTCAATGGTTCCTTCCCTTCACGCACAGTCTATGGGCTGATATTGTCCGGTGGGGCCTCCACAGGACCCTTAAATCGGTTTGCGTGTGTCCACCCTTTTTCTTTTGTTCGTACTGCTGTCTCGGTGATTAATAACACAAGGTAGGGTCCAGTCCACTTTGGTTGCAGCTTTTCTTCTTTCCATGATTTTACAAGATCCCAGTTCTCTGCTTTCACAGAATGGATTGGCAAGTCAAGATGGGGACTCTGTGCCAGCAGCCCCTTGGTTTTTAATTATGTAATACAACGAGATACTGCCAGTAAATAGTTCCTTAAGAAAACATCACTACCTTCTATGGTGGGTATTCCTTCTATCTTTCCCAAATAATAAAGACCTAACTTGCTCAACCTTTCTCTGTATCTTAGTTGCTGAAACCCAGTCAACATTCTAATTGATCTCCTCTGTACTCTCTATTTTGTTAACCTTTTTCCTATAATTATGCCTACCAAAATTATACACCATAATCCACAATTGACCTCACCAATACCTTGTACAATTTAACATTACAACCCAACTTCTATACACAATGCTCTGATTTATAAAGGCCAACACACCAAAATCTTTCTTTACCATCCTTTCTACACGAGATTCCACCTTCAGGGAATTATACACAGTTATTCCTAGATCCCTCTATTCAACTTCATTCCTCAATTCACAATCATTTACCATGTAAGTCTAATTTGAATTTGTCCTGCCAAGATGTATCACCTCACACTTATCAACATTAAATCCATCTGTCATGTTTCAACCCACTCTTCCAAATGACCTAAATCTCTCTGTACATTTTTTAAAATCTACTTAATTGTTCACAACACCACGTATCTTAGTATCATCTACATACTTCTTAATCTATCTTACTACACCAACATCCATATTATTGATTCACATGACAAACAACAGTGGACCCAACACACATTCCCGAGGTACCCCTCTAGTCATTGACCTCTAACCTGACAAACATCCATCCACCATTACTCTCTGACATTTCCCATACAGCCACTTTTAATCCATCTTGCTATTCCTTACTAACCACTTCTTAACCAACCTTATTTCCTTTATTGAACCTTGTCAAAGGCTTTACTGAAGTTCACCACTTTAACCTCATCAATTTTCCTAATAACCTCTTTTAAGAAAAATCAAGATTAGTCAAATATCACAATCACAAATCCATGCTAATTCTTCCTAATCCTACTCTATTTGTCCAAATTCCTATAATATTGTCTTTAGTATCCTTTCCATTATTTCCCACCACTGATGTCAAACAAGTTCTTGTTAAAACTCTACTCTTCTTTGTCCTCCTGTTCACTTACTTCAGGGCTATTATCTATTCGTACCTGTGGGACAGCCCTCATGTAATTATTGAAATCGTACTAGGTATCTCAACCTTCTAAACGAACATCGGTCGGTGATTTAGAAAACTCATACAAACACCTTGTCTTCAGGTTTAAAGGGTCCTTCCTCCTGGTCCATCTCCGACAGCTTTTACTTTACCTGTTCATAAATAGACTTGTATATCATTATTAACTGTTTCATATACATTTTAAATTCTATCTGTAACTGTTCCAAACTCGGTCCCTTGCAGGATCTTCTCCATTGTGTCACCTGCTGGTTAGTTTGCATGCAACATTTCTTCAGTGCCAATGGCAGAGCATTACACAAATCTTATTTATTTTAACCTTCAATGTTCCATTTATTCTCTTCATCAAATGAAAACAATCCGTTGTCAAAGCTGATTTCTGTGGGTTTACCAAACCTCTTAATTACCTTATTCAGCATAAACGACACTACAGTGCTCATACCTAAATCGATTCAGACTTACCCTGGACATCTCTTCCAGATGCTGTTTCAGCTGCTTTGTCTGCATTTTAATTTAACTTCTTTGACATGTACTTTTTTCCGTTTCACCATACAATTTCAACATTTCCAATCTAGTCTGAACTATATCCTGCCTTTCCCAAGGTCATCATCTACTGTTTTATATTCTGAAGTATTTCTCTCTCTCACTTGTGGAACAAACCAACAAATTGTCCACATCAGCAAATACTTTCTAAGGGTATACCATATAACCATATATCGAACCTGCCTCCACCACCTTCACTGGAAGCTCATTCCACACAGCTACCACTCTCTGAGTAAAGAAGTTCCCCCTCAACTTTCAACTCTGCCTTTCCCATCTAATTAAAAAAACCTACCTCATCCTAGCCTTTCTTGACATCCTTCCTTAAATCCCTTTCTCTCTCTTGGGGACCCCAGTCCTTACAGGGCTTATAATCTCCAGATTAAGTTCACTCCTGATAGGACTCTGAGGAAAAGTTCCCCAAGACATGTATTATTGGCATGTAATTCTCTGGCTTACCGTCATAGGACTCACTTGTGTCAGTTCATCACTTATTTCAGTCTTTTCAACCAGGGGCTTTGTTCATTGACATTGACCGCAGAGACCAACTGTTTGCTGAATCGGGGGTTGGAAATAAATGACAATCCCACCACCTCCTTCAATTCTGCTTGACTTTAAAAAGAATGACTTCCACCACAATAGTTCATAATATAATGTTCATGGTTGCCTTCTATTTCTTGTTCATTTTCAACTCTCCACCTTTTCATTCCCCTTTGTTCCTTGGGGTTCACCTTAAGTGGGTAACATTTGCTGAGGGGCCTGCATACCCTCGGTCATGACGGCATCCAACCAGAAGATGGCACTGTAGCCAGTAGTCAGGCTGCAGTGACGGCATCCAACCAGAAGATGGCGGTGTAGCCGGTAAGTTTGTGAGCTGCGGCCATGTTTGTAGTCTTTTGTCGGCCCGGATGTAACAATTTACATCATGCATCTTTATCTGACACTTAGTGGTTCCCACCACTTTTACCAATGGTGCCTTCAAATCTTTCATGGCCAATAATCATCCCACGTTCTCCTCCTCCAAAGCCCTAATCCATTCCCTTCCCCATCAGGGATATAGGGTGAGGCATTTTTATTTATTATTTATTTTTTTTTATTTTTATTTTTATTTTTATTTTTTTTTAATCCCTCTCAGTTTATGGGTGCCCCAAGGGATAATCTGTCATCCTGTCGTCTCCTACTTCTGTTTCTCTGTCTCTGTCTCTCTCTCACTCTCGCTCTCTCTCTCTCTCTCTCTCTCTCTCTCTTTCTGTGCCTCTGTCTTTCCTCTCTCTGTATGGCTCTCTCTCTCTGTGTCTGGCTCTCTCTCTCTCTCTCTCTCTCTCTCCCTCTCTCCCTCTGTGTCTGGTTCTCTCTTTCTCTGTGTCTGTATCTCTCTCTCTGTGTTTCTATGTCTGTATCTCTCTGTGTTTCTGTGTCTGTATCTCTCTCTCTCTCTGTGTTTCTGTGTCTGTGTCTCTCTCTCTGTGTTTCTGTGTCTGTATCTCTCTGTGTTTCTGTGTTTCTCAACTTGAATGTCTACCATAAAACAATAAACCATGAAAGCTGGTCATGTTTCATCAATTAACTTATTTCCAATTATTTCAATCCATATTCACCATTATTTTAAATGTCCAATTCCTAGCACTAGTAACAATTTTCCAAATTAACTTTACTGACAAGAAATCTAAAAGAACATCAAGAAACGATTAAAAGAAAATCAAAAGCTCATTTTTACACCTTCCCTTTTTCAGGTTACGAGGATACAAAGAGTTAATTTTACAGCTTGTTCGCAATCCCCCACGGCTTGCAGTATTTTTAACTACAGTGGAAATACTCGCTCCCGCCACTGTGTTCAATTTTACAACTTGCTCATTCCAACCTTTCATCTTACAACCATTCGTTCCAAACCGGTTTTTACATACAAATCACATTCGTTCCGTTCTTAATTCAAATAGATTATTCATTTTATATTTTCTCCCTGTCCTGCACTCTTGTCCCCGGCCTTTGCCGTCTTCTTATCTGCTACTTTCGGAGTAACTCCCTCATCATCCTGTCTCTCTCTGTTCCTTATTTGCTGTTTTTCTACTGCCTGCAACATAATCTTTACTACTTGTTTTTCACTTCTGTGAAAAGGAATTGATCTAACTGTTCTTGTCAGACCTAAAGGATCTTCAAGGAGGCTATTTAACAAACCCCCTTCCCCCTCAGGGTCCTCTCCTAGGTACCTCCCTCAGGGGTCTAATTTCAACCGAACTTATCTTCCCCTTCTGCCCTTTGACTCCCCGTCCTGTTGGCCAGGTGATCTTCGTCCACCCAGGCCCCTGTCTTCTCTTTCCTTTGGGTATTTTGGCCCCCTCCGGCTCTGCATTTGTCCCAACGGACTATACCTTATCATTGTTGGCTTCTCCAACCCCTGGGTATTTCCTGCCCTCCAGGGTCCAGCATTTGCCCCAACGGACTATTGGGCAGAATGCGGGGATTTGGCCCACAGCCTTTTCCCCTCCCTTCTGGGTTTGCCTTGCAGCCCCCTGAATCCTTCAGAGCGTCAACCACAAGGTCTTTCCACAATCGCCCAGGAAGTACTTTATTAGTCATTGTTCCTACCTGGGTTCTGTGCACAGAAATTGCTCGATTGATTTTTCACGATTTCCAACTACTCCCACTTCTTTGCCGAGTCTCTGTGTGGTCCGGATACTACTGCTTAAACAGCTGACGGCAAGCAAGGAGTCTGAGACCGCTGAACTCAGCAGGGTGCACCTTCCCTTCGTCCGTCTACTCCCGTCAGCTGTCTAGAGTATTGGATCTCGGAAACGAGCCCCCAAGATGTGAGATTCAAAAATCACAAATGCTCTTGAGACAAATTCAGACAAAGAAGTGTTTTTATTAATTTCATATTCTGCAGAATAAGTGCCTCTCCTCTGATGTCCCCTAGAGGCACACCGAGGATCGGGATGTCTTCTATCTTTATACATTTCTTTTCATTATTATCACATTCTCATGTCTCCCCATCGAGTTTCGTCCAATCATAACATAAAGCCCACATTCCCACGAGAATGTCCAGGAATGTCTCGGACCATCTCCTGACGTCAAAGACTCCCAAGGCTTCTGCTGAAGTTTCTATCTGTTTGCTACTTTTTATCTAGAATTTCTCTCTGTTCTGTATATTGTTACTTTATTCTACCAGCAGTCTGGCTTCTGCTGATAAGCTCATTTCTTTCTAAGTTATATGATTATAGGGTTAGATTCATAATTCTGTTAGTTCATAATTCTGTTGATTCTTGTTAAGGAATAAAATGTTTATAAACACACATACATGAAAATTATATAAATGTATATAACACACACAATTATATTTCTTCTAATCCAATAATGAACTTTATTTCGGACTAGACAAGGGACATTAAATAAGAAACATTGTAAATAAGAAACATTGTCTTGGGGCACTCTCTCTCCCCGCTGCCCCGGGCCCCACACTCCTTCCCCCCCGCTGCCCCGCACTCTCTCTCCCCGCTGCCCCGGACCCCGCACTCCTTCTCCCCGCTGCCCCGGACCCCGCACTCTCTCTCCCCGCTGCCCCGGGCCCCGCACTCTCTCTCCCCGCTGCCCCGGGCCCCGCACTCTCTCTCCCCGCTGCCCCGGGCCCCGCACTCCTTCTCCCCTGCTGCCCGCACTCTCTCTCCCCGCTGCCCCGGACCCCGCACTCTCTCTCCCTGCTTCCCGGACCCCGCACTCTCTCTCCCCGCTGCCCCGGGCCCCGCACTCCTTCTCCCCGCTGCCCCGGACCCGCACTCTCTCTCCCCGCTGCCCCGGACCCCGCACTCTCTCTCCCCGCTGCCCCGGACCCCGCACTCTCTCTCCCCACTGCCCCGGGCCCCGCACTCTCTCTCCCCGCTGCCCCGCACTCCTTCTCCCCGCTGCCCCGCACTCTCTCTCCCCGCTGCCCCGGGCCCCGCACTCCTTCTCCTCGCTGCGGATCCAATCTTTGGCCGGAAGCAAGAAGGCGGGAGCAAGAAAGCGGAGCAAGATGGCGGAACAAGATGGCGGAGTCAGGTTGCTAAAATGTGTCCTATAATCACCCATGAATCCGCCCATGAGCGTACCTCACGTTTGCGTGAGAGTAATCCATCTTGCTTCGCTATAAGATCTTTGGAGTGGAGTGCACAGCGGGAGCATAAACAAATGGTGGCCGTGACGTTCCATCACGTACTACACGTCAGCCCATTGGATTTCGGAGGAGTGGTCTATCTTGTTCCTCTAGGATCTTTGGTTGTTACTGTCAAAGATCCTATAGCAGAGCAAGATGGG